>JBBPCS010028344.1:0-23121 GCA_037974645.1 Hollardia meadi
AAAAATGGCTGTAATTCCTAAATGGTTAATGCAATATTTCTGTTAAACCCCTTGAATTAAAGCTGAAAGTCTACACTCCAATCACATCCTGATTGCTTCATTTCAAATTTATTGTGGCAGTGTATAGAGGCCAAATTACAAATATTGTGTCACTGTCCAAATACTTATGGATCTGACTGTAACTGGACTAACCAGATGGGCTTTATTTTGCAGAAATCATCTTTTTGGGGGACACAAGTTTGAACTTGCTCACCTGCAGAACACACTGGGAGACAACACCCTCTGGTACTTCAGGGAACTTCTGGCGCAGGTCATGCAAAACCTGAATGTCAATCTGGTGGTTTCCCTGGGCCATTCGTATGTTGCCAGGTCAGGACTGCTTGTTCTGTTCAGCGCACTGGGGCGTCAGTCGTGGCAGCAAACCACCTTCATCTTGAACATCTTCTGAATTGAAACAAAGGAAAAAAGAGAACATCTGATGAGAAAATGATTTATGTAAAAATAAAGTTACACACAGAATCTAAATCTTTCTATAGTCCATACTCGGAAGGGAATCTCCATAGTCCGATGAGCTGAAGTTTTGTCAACATTATGCATGTCCAAGAAGCAAGGAAGGAGCCAATGTGGTCAACTGCAACTCCACTCTACAAAACATCTGCCAGACAGTTGAGGTTGTCTATGTCATTATGCCTGTGAGCTTTCAAAACAAAATGTTCCTCAATGAGAATGGATGGCGTTCATTTCAGAAGCCCTCCTCCTCACAAAGGCCCTTAATACAAGACTAGCAGAGGGAGGAAACCACCTCTGTCTGACTCCTGGGAAACCCAGCTTTTCCAACTGACCTTAATATCAATATTCACTTATTAGGGACAGAAGGGAGGCAAACAGTAGTCTGGTCTGGAGGCAGTATCTCCACATAAAGGCTCCAACATACAGCAGCTCTGCAGAACAATCACTGCTTTATTCCTGACACTGCAGCACAAAGCCAGACCTGTAGTGCTATATAGTGTGTTTGCTCCTGACTGATTCACACACATAAATCTGAGGGACATTCATTTTTAATGATCCCTTAATGCTAAATTAACCACAGATAAGGCTTTCCAACGGCCACAACAGGATACTTTTTACAGATACAGTGGAACTCCCTATTCCATTTGGAGTTAATGTTTAAAAGCAACACAATGGTGGGGCTGTGTGGACAACAGTAACTAACACTGGACACTATAGAATATGATCAAAGTAGGACAAGAATAGACACAAGGATAAAGGATAAAGGATACCAAACAGCATGCTCACATGAACTCTCCAAAGTGTTGCTATAGAAATGGGAAGAAGCTCAAAGTTCAACTATGAGCAAACATTTCTCTTCAAAACCCTCAATTATGTGTTTTCATTTGTTATTATTTAATGATCTTGCAATAATACATACAAACTAAACCACCCATGCTCTTTATGAAAAGTAACTTATTTCTGAAAACGTGATATACCCAGGATGTTTGTGCCGTAATGGAACAGTTAGATTTGTTTTCATTTTAATGTCACATGAAAAGGGCTACTTGAGTGATCCAAATCCTTTTGCCATGTCTAACCCCTTTCAGACTGGAAGAAGGACTAAGGAAACCCTGTGCTTTCCAGTGGTGTGAATAGTTCACAACTGATTTGGCAATCTGGATTTAATGCGGGACAAATTTTTGTTTCAGTGCTCATCTCTGGTCAAAAAAGATTAGTCAACTAATCACTCTGTCAGTCATCAGAAAATCAATCAACACTTACAGGAGATCCTATTAATTGTTGTAATAAAGCCAATGAAATACTGATGAAACCAGGTTAGTTTGTTCAGCTGCAAATCACCAAAATCTTCCTGACTGATGTGCTGTTACCCACTGCTCCAACACACTAGATTAACAAGCCTTCACTAAGATTGTTAAACCTACAGTATATGACAGACAGCTGTTTCTAATATTTAGTCTACTTTCATTAAAACTGATTGGATAAAACACCTCTCAGTATAGCTCACGATACAGTTCAACAGTATCAAAATACACAGCCTCCAAAATGATAATCAAGTTGAAAAAAAGAATTAATTCATTGGTTCCATCATTAGTTTTAGCTGGGTGAACCTCATCAGTCACAACTGTTATGTTGCTGTTTGTGTTGGCTGCTGAGAAAAATGAGTGGCTGGTACGTGTTCACTAACAGTTGTGCTTGGCTGTTTCCTTTCCACATTGTATGCATAAGCTATACCCATAGCTGGGAGCTGGCCAAGGCAACCGCACTATTTTACGACTAGCCACTGTGTAATTCACTAGAGCAGCCAACGTTTTGCTCCAGAAACACCCTCAGGGGTACATGCTCACTCCTCTATCCATTTACCCGACTACGGTACAGGACTAGAAACACAGACAAAAGTGACGTGGACAAGAACAGTCATGAGAGCTTGAAAATGTAAGTGCATGAAAGCCAACTGTTGTGTTATCCAACACTTTTTGTCTGACCGCACTCTTTCGAAACAACTTCCTGAGGGAAGTTCAGATGCCATTCAAAACACTGTAACACATGAAGCACACACCCTGTTCTGCCAATCAATGCAGTGTGCTGCACAGGGAGGGAACAAGTGACAAGTCTCTTGACAGCAATCTGAATTCATCAGAGAAAGTGAAATAATCCAGAACTAAATTTACTGACATTTGAACAACACACTTGGTGAAAAAAAACTCAAGAGTGTGTTTCAAATCACAATGGCTCTTATTTGTGCAACTGTGCTTCCGTCTTATCTAAGATACAGTATAAGGGTGTAACAAGGGCTTTTTGGGAGGGGGAAGTGCTTTGGAGCTTCTGTAGTAATAAAAAGCCAATGTTTAGAGCATACATTTTATTTTAACTATTTGGATCTGTTGCAACTATTTTCTAGGCAAAGTAACCCAAGTCCCTGTTTTTAATTAATATAGTACAAGAATGTGCTGACAAAATGTATCTAGCAGTTTGCTGCCTGCATTGATATATTAATAGCCTGCAGTTAAAAAAAAAAATCTAAATCACAAAATTATAAACTGAAAACCTACCTAACGAACGAATATCAGTCAACAGTGAAATATTTGGGTCCAGCCCGAGTCAAAACTGAAAAGTCGGAAATTGACTTGCAAAACATCTGCATGTAGCTGATGCTTGATGAACTTAGTCATGTTTTTCTCAGAGACTGAAGGTGGAAAAAAGGAGATGTGTTTTATAGTCACATTTAAAGAGTACAGTTTCTCTCTGCAACAAAAGCATAAACTTTTTTGAAAGTTTCTCCAACAGTTCCATTTCTAAAAATCTTTAAAGCCTTGTGTGAAAGAGAGAATTGATCAACATCTGGATAATAAAACATGAAAATTGCCTTATTATCCTAAAACTAACCATCAGTCTGTGTTATTTTGTCTTTTGCAACACAACGAAATGGAAAGTTTTGCAATTATACCATCAGACTGTGGCATTCATTTTGTGTCAAAAAAGAAGCCCCAAAAGGATCATAGACAGCCTCTAAATGTAAACCAGAAGAGAACAGTTTGCCACATCTCAGATTAAATGTTTAGAGCAAATCTTACTGTCTCCAGTAACACATTTTCCATCTCCTCCAGCAGATTCAGCAAATAAAGTCGACAGAAAATGAAGCCTTTAAAGTATCCAGATTCACACACCACATCAGTGTACATCTACCTGTTTGATTTACAGGCCAAGAGGAACCATCCCCGCACAGAGCCAGAGAACAACAGTCCACCATTCAGGAGGCTGGGCAGCTCAACCTTTGTGGGAAAGGAAATTCACTACTTGGCGGCTAACCCACTTGCAGGTCAACAGTGTGGTTAGATTGTTTCCTGGCTTCAAAAACAAAAAGGTTCACACCTCTCCACTGTAATTTTAGGCATGCAGCCGGCCCATGTGTTGAGGTGGCTCCGAGGGGGGCAGATTAGTCCTTGCCGTCCCTGGAGGCGCTAGTGGAACAGGGCCTGGGGCGGCGCTGCGCTGCCAGCAGAGATAGAGACAAAGCTTCTATTGCTGAGACTGTTATTCACCGTGCCAAAGCATTGACCCACAGCCCCACACTCATTTCTGGAGGTAGCAGGCCTGCCATGCTCCATCAATGGACTCATTCACTCTGCCACAGTTAATGCATCTAAAAACGTCCAAATCAATTAAAGCCTAAATAAAATATGGATAAATAATCAACAGGAGGCCTTTGGCAGAAATATCAGCCCATCAACGGTCGCTTTGGCCGCTGCGATAGCCCACACAAAACTAGTTGTTGTAAACAAAGAGGCTACACATACTTACAACAACAAAATGCCATTCTCGCTTCAGCATGCAAATACTAGATGCTCTGATCATGAATGTTTGGGACAGTGCTGACCAACAATTCAAATCTTCCAACGATTGTGCAGAAATGGTAGTACAAATATGTATCATATATTACATTAAATACAGTGGAAGCAGTAAGAGGCCCATCTGAACTTAAACCAGAAACATCCTCTGCAGCTTTAAGGAGCAGCCCAGCAGCATTGCATGGATTTTCTAACTGCTGTGTCCTGGTCAGGCAAAATTTAAACAAATAAAGGGACTAATTGGCAGTGGACGCTGTTGAAGGCTTCTGGAAGCAATGGTGTGTGTGTCCGGTGCACACACTGACATGCACATTCACAAGGATGCTGTACTGCAGCATACAAACTCCAGCAACTGCTTAAATTTTCCAAGGACCAATATCCAATCATCTACCTAAGTTATGGTTAGCTATAGACCGGCGATCACCCTGGTTGATCCAATATTCAGCATTTTTATCAGTAACTGTGGTTTGCCGATAACTGATAAAAGAAATCAATTTAAAAATCATAGTTTGTAACAGCAGTAATAATTTGAGTCTGCACAGTGACTAGTAACTACAGTTATCAAATAAATGTAGTGGAGTAAAAAGTACAGTATTGCCTCCAAAATGGAGTGGAGTGGAAGTATAAAGAAAAAAATGGAAATACTTCAGTAAAGTATAGGCTAGTACTTGGTTACATTGTAGTTATTGTACATTCCATCACTGGATAGTCTAAATTTTGACACTAAGATTTTTATTTTTACTACAAATGTATATTAGTTCCAAATATCTGTTATCGGTCTCCTTGATTGCTAATAGTCAGTATCAGCCCTGAAAAACACTTATCGGTCGATCCGTAGTCATAATCTTGACAAAGATATTCACAATAGCAAACATAACTAGTACCTCTTGCAGAACAGAGTCGTTAATAAGTCACTCTGAAATATCACATGGTTATTTATGCCTGAGAGTGCAAAGAAGGCAATTCAATTGTAAAGAAAATCCAAGCTGATTCCATATTGATGGATTTGCTGGACTACATAATGTTGGAAGATTAAAGACTTTGCTGTGCTGTAATGTAGGCCGGTGTCAGCTGTTTAGCTTGCAGCATGGTGCCCCTCAGACTGCAGCCCTGATGGAAAAAGGGTCTGTTACAATTTCTGTCATGCCATTCCTTCTACATTTTTCTGTGAACTACTCATTTCTCAAAGAATGCAACTTGATTCAGACATTTTTACATGTCATTATGATTCAATAACTCTAAAGAAACCACAGGCTATACCTTGCCTCCCACGGAGCACAGGAACGCACAGGCTGGCATTGAAAATTTATTGAGGAGACTAGTCTTAACAACAGAGCTTTTCCAGTCATCACAAAAGCTGTGAGCCACTGAATCAAAGTGATTTCCCACCATATTAATGTCACGAGTCCGACTAAAATAAACTTCCAATTGTGTCATCAATGGAAACTTGAAACGGTTCTGCTTCTTCAACAAGACTGTCTTACATCTCCTGAAAACTTCATCTTGAAAGGTCAAGCTGAGAGAGTAAATCTTGAATCTTATTACAAGTTTATGTGCTCAGAATGAAACATTCACCACATTACTGAGATGAATAGGTTTTACACAATAATATTTTCCTTAATCAATTTAAGTTAATCATACTAATGACAACACTGATGGACAACACACTTACTGTATGTTAGGCTTTCACATGAGCCCTATACATGAGGCAGCTCTTTTGTTCCAGGCAATGTCTCCAGAACAGAAACAAACCACACTTTGTGTGCAGAACCCCAATTGCACTCAACTGTGCCATGAAGCCTGGGCCTCACAGTGCACACAGAGCTGGGATCAACTCTGCAAGACAGACTCGGCTTTTAGTTGCCCACTTTTGAAAACAGGAGTATGAGAGTGTTTGTGAGCAAGCGTGTGAATGCATGAGCGTGGTGGGGGAGTGTGTGTGCAGGAAATCAAAAATTCTTCAGCACCGCAGCCTGCAGATGGTGGTTTATTGGAAGCAGGCAAGGGCACCAGCTCCCCAGGTCGACCAACCCCTCCTGAGGCACTGTGGGAAATTGGGAGGTCTTAGAAACATGGAGGAGCGCCTCTCTCCTGGGCTGTCTATGCAGAGAATGGACAGCTAGTTCAGCTTGTGCCAACTTTTTGTTTTCCCCTAAACATTGTAAATAATGGTTTAAAAAGCTGCCTGGCAGGTTGTATCTGTCTTGGAAGGAAGGATGAGGAGGAAAGGGGGGCATTCAGAAGCGTTAAGTAGGTGAAGCTTTCTGGCGCTTTCAGCAGCTTGCTTTTCTGTGTGTTAACATGTGCTTGGACCCAGACACAAGTTGGATTGGTCCTCTCCTTTTCCTCCCATCTCTTCAACACCAAATTTCTGTGGGGAAACAAAATGCTGAGCTCATTCAGCAGCTTCTTAAAGTGCAAATGTGTGTGTTCCATCATAAAGCCTGGCAGCTGCTTTCATCAATTATTAGGCCGGATCAAATGTACAACTGAGGTAATGTTGTGCCATGGGGGGGGTGGGGGGACTGACTTCTCTTCTCTTCTTCAGGCTTTTTTCTATTGAAATGGAACAATATGACCTAGGGAATTATTATGGTCCTTCCAAATAACTGGATGACTTTACCAATGATGTGTATTTACACTGCATGATTTATGGTTTGGCACCACAATTTGTACCTAGGAGAGTCAACTGAACATGTCCAATGCAGTGTCTATGGCGCCCAAAATGATGACAAACTTAACATTTTAGAAAATATGCAATTCCACCTATTTTCATAAGTATTTTGTTTATAGAAACATAGATTTATTTAACACTTGCTCTTTTGCCTATACAAAGACTAATCATTTTAACTGTGGTCTGCATTTCTTCTTGACACCTGCTACAGGTCGACACATTGGAGTAAAGGTCACTTCAAATGAGTGACAGGCAAGTTAAATATACCCAGCAGAGTTTTACATTCTCACCAAAACATACTGTGTATGTGTCTTATAATCTTATGAAGATGCCGATACATTTCCTACTTCATATGTTTGCAAAAATCTGTTTTTGAATGTTTTCAAACCTATGCTATTGAACTTTCAGTCTCCTTTTTTATTGATGCATTACTACTACCAACTTTTGCTATGCATACTACAGGGTATTATCTAATTTTAAACAATGCAATGGTTTCTTTAACATTCATTCTGATTTGTAGTGAAAACACAGAGTGCGTTCTTTATTATAACTGAAACAAACAAATGTTTGTGTTTGACTATCGCAGCCTTGGAACATGTATACTTGCTAACATGCTAATACTGTTAATGTTTTAATAATGTTTAAAAAAGGAATTTATTCCAGCCACCCCTAGAGAGGATGTTTGTTTCTCTTCCTTCTTATTATGGATTCATGACATATTCTTCTGAACCATCTTCCAACTCCTTGTCCACACATGGAAACAGATGACCAGAAGGTCAACTATCCATAACCACAGAAATGCGTTTATCTTCAGAGAGCTGTATCTTCTTTGTGGCATGAAAGTGATGCAGCGTTAAAGCATACACAGTCTGAGTAAACACACAGCTAGAAAATTCAAATCCATTCAACAACAAGATGTGTCTGGTCTACATTATTGGAGAGATACTGACTGGAAATTAACATTGTACACCATGAGAGTGAATCCCAAGCGTCTCTGCTGGGCTGATCATAAATCAAACATTACTCAGTGTCAGTGGGTGGTTTGTACTGGTTAAGGCAATGAGGCAGGGCTGCATGTCAGTGAATGTGATATGATAAGCTATACTACTTTGCTAAATATTTTTATCATGAATAATCACCTCATAATTGTAAGAATAAAATTGTATACTACACTGTTCTGAAGTGTTAAACACCCTTCATCATGTTTCTTTCTTTACAACATTAGATCACAGTGGACATCATTTGAAGCACCAGTGTGAAAAAGTGTATAACATTACTTTAGGTATAGATTTTGTCAGACATTTGACTATTTCATTAAGACTAATTAGATTAATGTCTTATAAAGATTAGATATGTACGTCTCATACAACATTTTAATTTACATTAATCAAATCACATCAACGTATTTCCTAATTCTGGTTCAGTCTAGTGTCAGCATTACAGCCAGAATCACCACAAGGATTTGAAACTCGTTTTTTGGTCCATTTGTCTTTCCCTTTAACCAACAAGTGGCATCTTAAATTCAGTCAAGCCCTGTGTTTCAATATGACTGACTACAAAACTAAAACACTGACTACCAGAGCACTCAGCATTTCTTCAGAACTGAAAAGATTAATGTCACAATGTGAACCACACTGACATGCAGTTATGCCAAGAAGAAGACCCCTCCATAGTTGATCACAGGAGGCCCTTTCTCTACCAAAGTGATGCCAGTGAAGCCACAAAGCTGAGTGGCAGTCAGCAGACACCCGATTGAGAAAGATCATGAAGTAAATCTACGGCAGCAAAAAAAATCATCTGCATAAATACATGTCATTTTAATTCTGGATTTTCTGGAATTATGAATCCGAAATATCATATTTCTATGCATTTGTTTAATAGAAAATGATAGGTTATTATTTCACCAAGAGGATTCCTTTAAGGGCTTCCAGAAATGTGCTGCAGATTGGGCTCGAAGGACATATTCTCTCTATCTAGTGTGTTTGTAAATACAAACCATCACTATAACTTCTCATTCTTTGGAAAAGAAAATGGATTCAGAAGATGAGACAGAGGGTTGACAGAAAGAATAAAGAACCAATCTGAGTGTAGGTTTCATGGGAAAAAACTGAAAAAGGAAAACAAAGCATCCTTGAACAATTTCTGTCAAACAAACCCATCACACAAACATCACAACAACAAAGTCCTTTAAAGAATGTGACCCAGCTCCAAACATGCCCAAAGCACCTTGACTGTTTGACTGCTCTGAGGTTCCAGTACTTTAGACTACAGTGTCAGCAATGTTAGGACTATCCCAAATTATCCTAAAGGTCATGGTGACTGAAGGCAAGCATACAAATTACTTGGTTATTAAGTTGTTTGTTGAAAACAGTTTTGATACCACAAGGCAGATGTAATAAATTATGTTGCAAAACACAATTGGTTTTTTTTTCCAAATCAAGAATCAAGACATAATCAGGATTTACATTGTTGATCACACCATTATAAAAGGTATGAATTCGGCCAAAGGTGCAGCTGTTTAGTGAGAGGCTGTGCAACAATGTTCCACCTCTGCACAACTGTTGTTTCTGAGGACCCTCCTTCATGCTTTACTCTCCTCAGGCATTATATGTCAGGATCACAGCCTGAGCTTAAAATAGAAACCTCAGCAACATGAAAAGCATTATCCTAAACCACGAATGTTTTAGTTTGGTTTCTTCCAAGATAATCAGAATTTTTTTTAAAAACAGGGCGTGAGCAATCCTCAAAGCAAAAATTAATAAGTGAAAAGAGAGAACCAGCGCATAGCAATGACGGCCTCAGTACATTGCAGAAACATTAATTACCAGCCGACAAGCCCCAACACAGACTCTCATTGAGCCAGTATAGTATAATCTATAAGCTAAGCTTTCCAACCTGACTCTCAGGAAAGATAGGATACATGATAGAGGTTATTTTTCTAGCCATAAAACATTCAGCAAACAGCAGTGCCCAAACCATGTGACCATGTACATTACTTTCACACCTTATTGGGATAGCGTGCTTGGAAGCAGCCAAACGCTTTACAAACTGTTGGCACTCAGTAGTGCTGTATTCTTCCAAATACTGCCACAGGCCAAGAGGAGGGTGGAGATTTTACCCAACCAATCCAAGTCGAGAAAAAACGGCAATGCAAACCTTTAAAATGGGTGTATAAAGCAGTTGAATGCATGTCTGAGCACTTTATATGACAGGATCGCACAAAGTCAGCACAGTGCAGCAGCAGGGCTCTGGCCTGACCAAACACTGGATAGCTATTGGCTTTCTCCTCCATATTTGTTATTCATCATTTCCCATCACTGCACGTCTTGGTGGATCCTGTTGTATTTGGACAGTGGCTAGTTTTTAGTGTTGTCCAGAGAAAACGTCTTCAGATCATCTTCCAAAACAACGTGTTGCAACAACAAGGAGTGGAGCAGCACATACCGGAAAACAGTGAATTCAGGGTACAGTTTAAAAACTTATTTTGTTGTTGAGCACGTCCTCCAAGAAGGCTGACAGACTCGGTGATGCAGCTCTGAGTCACAAAAAGCCCCTTTAACCCAAACAACCTGCCTTTTCACTCATTCTGACAACTGTCAAATGCACACACACACAAATAGAGATGTTCTGATACAATTTTTTCCTCCCCCATAATGATTCCAATACTTGAAAGTTGCATGTCAGCTAATACTGAGTACCAATCCCATACCAGTGTATTGAAATATATTATTACAATTTTCAAACAGCTGTATACAGGGTCCGGAATTAACACCCGCCAAGTGCCAAATGTGGGTAGATGTTAAGATGAGTAAATCTCTCAAGGCTATCCGCCACACTGGAGGGAAAATATTTGTGCCAAAATACTCCCGTAACAAAACATATCTACCACATTTTGGTGTCGCTAACAGTTTCTGGCTGCTATCTGTGTCAGCGTTTGACACACACAGGCGCAGGGACTTGGCATTCAGGTGCACCTCATAAACTCTGAAATATTTATCGCTTTGTGTGGCAAAGAGCGTGACTGCCGACAGGGATGTCATGGTGCATTCAAATGCACCTCGTAAACCCAGAAATCAATACACAAGTGGCCACATGGTCGTTTAAAACAGCAATGTTTCGATGTTTTTCTTATTTTCCTTTGATGAAATACATAGGCCACATCTGTCATTAATTTTTTTGTTCTTTTGCTACAGCATTTTTAAGAAATCATAACAATATCCCATTCTTTGCTCCACATGCATATTTTTAATACTAAAGTCATACCAAGTATGCATAAATTTTGGCCAGTAAAAATATGCTTGGCTGGTTGATTTTTTTTATTTACCAATCAACTTGGCTAATAATTAAAAAAGTTAATTTCAGACACTGGTTGTATAATATTAACCCTGTCAGGGCTCGACATTATATTTTTCCAGAAATTTAGGAGTGCAGTTTAAAATGTAAAGTAACACATGGTTACACAAGTTATACAACTACTAATTATCAGTCAAACATATTCAAAATGTTAGAAGTTGTCTGTGTTCAATCAGTAAACATTTATAAGTAGGCTCATATACAGACAGTAGGAATATTCAGTTAGATAATACTTGACTTACAGCAGTAAAGCCGAGTGTCTGCTCATACAAAATAAAAATTAATTGCATTGTGTTGATTCAAATCCATCTCTTTTTCACTCATAATAAAGATTAATGGGCTTCATGTTTAGTGATGTCTGCATGGCAGACACAGCATTTCCTGCTCAGCTTCCAGACTGTCGGCGAGAAGCACAGGGGAGATGTCTGTTTTTCTCCAAAATCAATTCTTACTTCAGGAATAACCCTGTTGACTTTTCTAGCAGTTGAATAAACAACAGACTTTTCTTTGTATTGAGAAGCTGCAGTGTTTATTAACTGACACACTGACTCTATACTGTACATATACTGTATATTGTGATGTGTAATGTAATGATAAATGTGGTCTGTGCATCTTTAAGGGGAAAAAAAATCAAAACTTTCCCGTTTTAAACAAGTTGGGGCCGTTTTTGAGTATTGATTTCTGGGTTTACGGTGTGCACTTGAATGTACCATTACGTCCCTGTACCCTCTGTGTCTATCTCCGACACAGACAGCAGCCAGAAACAGCGCGCTTGTTATTTCTATAGGTTATTTCTCATTTTCAACAATTCTACTTCTAATTCTCCTACTACTAGTTGTGCGATTTCACAACAGCAGGTGAGCAGCGTGTGGAGGAGGCTTGTTGTTAAAACAATCAAAACCAACATGATACTGAATGACATCCCATAGTGATGATGATAGTTTTTCTGCAGAGCATGTGTGATTGTCAGTAGAGGGGTAACATCAATCACAAGAAATCAGTGCACAAACTCATGTACTCGCCGATACCTGATCCAGCATTTTAGGCAGTATCGAAACAACCCTACACACAAAACAGTAGATCTCTTCCAATCCGTATATGAACAAGTATGTTTTAATTGAGATTAAAAAAATTACCCACAGTTCACAAATTTATTCTTAAATATGAAAAAAATCCTGGTTTGTACTTTTGTGTATTTTTTTTAAAAGGCTGGTTTTTCCTGAATAACAGACACAAGAATGGTAAAAAAAAAAAAAAATTAATAAAATAAAAACAGAGGACTCCTCATATTGGAGAAGCTGGAACCGTTGAGTTTTTGGTGTTTTTGCTTGATTAAAAACTTAAATGATGGAACAATCATCCAAATCGTTACAGCTTAATTGGTTAGTTGAACAACAGAAAACAAAACATCTCAACTTTAAATCATTAGTCACACTATTCAGACCAAGACTAAATCCACTGTTTCCACTCTATGTAGCTGTTGACACTGAGATTAGTGGTACATAACTTGTTGTGTAATCCTAGAATAATTCCCACACAGATCATTTAAAAAACAAACACGTAAATGATGAGTTTTTTAAGTATACACTTAAAACAAGGCATCAGATTAAGGGAGTCTGTTTAAACAAATGGGCTTGTATACAGTTTTAGAAACTATTTTTCTTCCCAGGCCACACTCAAGTCTTCAAGTGAGAAAACCTGCCCAGACATAAGCCGACTGTTGGTAAACTTAGGATATGTCAGGTCTGTTTGTTGACTTTGCCAGAGATTTTGGCAGGTAGCCGTCCATTACTGGAACCCTGCCTTGTTCAAAGCTCCAATTTACCAGCTGTCAACTAGTAATTATAAAGCCACTGTGTTCTGCTTCTAAGTCACAACAAAGAGGATGTCAGAAAGGAGCTCTTGAATGGAAAAAGGGCCTTTACTTACTAAAAACTTCACAATCAGGTGCAAATGATCATTCTATCAACTTAAGTTTGAACTGGCCCACAACTTAAAGGAACATTATTTTCAACGAGGTGTAAAGTAGGATAATTCGGTTGATTTTACGGCTAAAGTGGTTGCTTAATAGAGAATGGTAATGTGACATCATCAACAGCAAATCTGCCATTTTTGGAGGATCTCAGCTGTCACTACCCATCTAGCACTACCCATCAATCCGTTCAACTTAACTTAGTTAGAGTAACTTCTCAGAATCTCAGTTTCAACATGGTCAGTTAATACTGTTCTATAGGGGGCTGTAACATCCAATCGCATGACCTACAACAACAAAATTAGATCATGTTGAGGTGCTGTAAATGCAGGACTTAAAGACAGACAGTAACATTTTCCCACTTTTGGATAAACGGGGAGATGTATTAGGTCGGTCGGTAGGTAGGTAGGTGGGTAGTTAAAATGAGATATTTTACTAGCTATGTAAGCTCTAACATGTAATGTGTTACACAGTGAGAGTCTACATAGAATATTAGCCAACATTTTGTTAGAGTTTTGGTTAGCATAGCTAACCCTAATCCTGTCATAAACCAACTTGCATGCAATTTATACATTTCTGATGATGATGAATGATTAATAAATGGCAAATGAGCATCGACAGCGACAGATAATGACAGCTGGTACATTATCCTCCAAAAATGGCAGCACCTCTCCCATTCCCTATATTGAGACAGACCAGGCTGCAAGGCCAGTGGTAAAGGTACTTCACTGTGCTCATTGATCACACAGAGCACCTCTGCTTTCGCTGATCACAACAGCACTGCACTGTGGACGAGCGCCCAGTCTATCCACAAAGAGTCACAGTGACTCATGGACATGTGGCACAGTGAACCTTGCAGGCTGCAACTAAAAACAACTAAATAACTAGCTGAGTTGTTAAGTGGATGAGAGCATTGTACATGTACAAGTCTGTTAAAGTTTACTGAACTGAGAGGACTGACCAGTGCCCTGCTCACAACGCTACAACTGGTCCTTTTCGTTGTTTCACAGACACACAGCAATGAATTGAAGGAAACCCAAGTTATGTGAAAACTGATCTGTTATCAGTGAGGGCTGTGAGGACATGGACTGTAGCGGGGCAGTGGGCTAAATAAAGGTTCAGAAACAGTTGGTTCTGATAAATTTTCTGCCAGGAGTTTTAAAGGCTGCTCAGCTTTACTGGCCAGCTGTATGGCAACAGATTTCTCTACTACATGATTCACGATTACAGATTGTCAGTTTAAGTTACACACAGTTACATCCTCTCATACTATTGCTGCTGCTGGCTGCCTCATTAACAGCTGCTTAAGCTTTGGAATTCATTAGGTTATCTTAAGCTCAGCATCAAACCCATACAAATCGAGATCTGACAGAAGTTATCAGTTGAAGCTTTGGCAATGTAGTAAGTATTTAAATATATATATCAGCAATTATGCCCCAATAAAACTGGGGTAGTTGTGTAATTGTCTTGATAACTCAGCTTTCTTGTCATTACAATTAACTTCTTATATCAGATTCTGTGGAAAATGCTGCAGCGTAGCGACTGCTGAGAAAACTGTATTTGATCTCTAAATCATGAGTAACAGCTTCATAATAGTCTGGAGGTTGACTAATACCTGGTTGGGAGTCTGGTACCTTAACAACCTTCTATGCCCCGACCTTGAGATAACAAAGCAGCATACAAAAAGTCATAAATACCAGACATAACTTCCATGTCAAACCCATTCCACAGCCCCACCTTCAAGAGGAAGTCCCTCACATACACACACCTCTTTCTCAATGGTGCAACAAAGCAGACACGCAAACAGAGCATGCCATCTCCCTCAAAGAGCACGCCCAATATTTCCTACAAAACAAAACAGGTTTCCAGACATTGAAATTGCACTGGTTACACATTTGAATAATTAAAAAAAAAAACTATATTCATGAGCAAAATACTGACTTGTCGCCCCGCTTAACACTACGTATTAAATCCTTGCACTCAGAATAGATTACCCCAAACTACAGTTACAACTAATTATCATTCTATTATTTCTTATATTAATTGTGAAATTATTTTGTCTATAAGCATAAAAAATAATGACAGACAACCATCATAAGCAGAGCCCCAGGGAACTCAGCAATAAACAAAAGTATCCAATTGAAATACTATTTTGATAATTGACTAATAATCTTTAAAGCAAAAATCACAAAACTCCGAGGTTCTCAAATGTGAGAGTTTGTTGCTATTTGTGGTCTTTTATTATAGTAAATTGAATATTTCTTGGACAAAAGAAGACATCTGATGAAGTCCCCTTGTGCTCTAGGATATTGTGATGTGCATTCTTCACTGTTTTTTTTAATGTTATATACACTACACGGTTAAGGGCTTTCTACTGCTCACTGTTTGAGCAACTACAGGTGCCACTTCCCCCTCCCACACTCAAAAGGCCTGGGATTCAAACTGGTGACCTTCCGGCCCACTGTAGCTTGAGCTTGGGTGGCAGCGCTGTCTCTCAACACTCACTGCGAGGCAATTGAACACAATGAGACTGCTTGCACTCAGGCGCTTAGCGATGACATGCCAAGTATGCGCCAGCCAAATCTTCACCCTTTATTGCCTTACGAAATGCACTTACTGTATGTCATCATGCTCTTTGAAGCACACAGACGGCAGGACATTAGCAGCACTTCTGTCTTTGGTCAGCTCATTCCATCAGTTCACTCCACTGCTCGCTGTGTTATCGGGTCCTTACACACAGGAAAAAGGCCTCTATGAAGAGGTGCTTATTACAGATGCTGTATCAGATTAGGGTTCGGGCAAAAACAGGAAAATTAATATTTAGCCCAAATCTAACATGTTAGATATATCTGCTCCTGACAGAAGGAATTTCTGTCGAGGGTTGGGCAATATGGCAGTATAAACCATGCAACTGAAGAAATGTATCCACCCATTTTTTACTACCCTTTCCAACGCGGGAACTATCCACAGTCTCTCTGCTAAATATTCCAGGCAGCGTATGTAGTAGAGCTGCCACAATTAGTCGATTAATCAATTGGTCGATCAAAAAGAAAATTAGTTGCCAACTATTTTGATCATCGATTAATTGTTTGTCATTTCTTAAGCTAAAAGGTCTTCTTAAATGTATGGATTTGCTGCTTTTCTTTGTCAGTTATGATAGTAAATGAAGAGCCTTTGAGTTTTGCACTAAATAATTGTTAGTGGCAGCCCTACTAAATATTTCAATCACACAAGAATCCAGTTAAACATGCCTCACAAGTTATCATTTGGGAAGCAGGACCTTCTAACATGACACGAAAGCAGACAGTTGGTGGCGGTAATATACCTCTAAATTGGTTTGCCAACCACCGAAGAAAAGAGTGGCCAGAAAATATGGGGAAGGAGAGTGAGATTATATATGTAGAGCATTCTTCACTTGAAACTATTGTTCTCATTGGAACCTTAAGGCTTCCATTTTGAAAGAATGTTAGTTTTACTGCTTTGAGTAAGTATTGTCTTGTGTGAGGCAGTTGTTTTTGTTTGGACAGGCGCTCCAAATAAATGAAGAAAATAATGTGATGAAGTACAGTACAGTATGGTTATTTTAAACCATTTCGTTATTGAATTTACAAAACAATGACTGTGTTGTGATATAGAATATGACCATTTTATAAAATTACATACAGTATACCCTGATAGAGGATTTTGGCCATATGCCCCAACCCTATTTCCAACCCTTTATTGGAACATGATGATTCCAGATATCTTCCAGAGAAAACAAAACACCATATTGGCTCCTAACACCATACTGTTCCATCAAAGTATGGCCCTGTAACCAGCAAACTTTCATACGTTCAAAATGTTGCCCTAAGAATATCAATTGGTGGTGAAGAAGCAATCATTGATGCATCCCTGCTTCAGTGTATTGCTGGACCTCTGTGTGCTTGGCTGAGGAGAAACCCCTCCACCGGAAATGCTTCCCGCAGCTGTTAGCAGTATCATTCCCCACCTTGAGGCCAACCAAAAGACAAATAGCAGCCAAGTCATGTGACTCCTCTGCTGCTGAGATGCCATTCAGTCTTCTTCCAGACCTCTCAAAACATTCAAGACACATTTGTCTCCCTCAGTGAGCAGGCCCTTTTCATCTAATCAAGGTAATTGATTTGTAATACAAACTAAGTTACATAAGCCTTCACTCAGCTTACAGTGTATGGTCTAAATAAAATGGAGTAGAAATTATTTCTCTCTACCTTCCTTGTGGAGTGTTTTAAACACAGAACAAATCATCCAAGTCCAAGAATGTTGATCTATGAGGGCTATAGCTTTTATTTCATAATAATTACATTTCAGGACATACACTGGTTGTCTCAGATCTCACACAGACACTGATGTCCGTTTCATCTCCAGGTGTCCAGTACAGTAATAGAGGTCGTACTGTACTGTATCAACAATTGGAAGCAGGTGGGAAACTGCTGCATCAAAAGTGAGGAATAAAAATCCAATAACTCCAAAGTGCTCTTATTTACATACTGCATCTTTTTTGATGTGAAGACAGAAATAAAAAAAGACATTGTGGTTTTAGGAGCAGCTGGCGTTGGCTGACTTTAAGTAATTTCTTGACCAATAACTGCTGGATGTGGTGACTGCGGCAACAGGTGACTATTGGAAGTACTCCTGACAGCTTGCTAGCTAAAAAGATACAGCATATGAAGCTATTGTTTTAAGTGTGTGGAACTTCAGCTAGGCTAAACATTTCCTGGAACAGTCCCTGTACTGAGGACTGAGAGGGACTCTGGAACAGGGATGTGTATCCTTCACAATACATCTGTGTAATCTTTAATAAAAATATCATGATAATGGCAATATTCAGACTTGTTAACTTAATGACATCATACCTTTACACACAGCAACAACAAGAATGACTGAAAGCGAATGTAACATTGCTACCAGCTCAACGGTGGAGGATTAATTTCCAAAAAAGGGAGCAATTTCATAAGGGTGGAAGCAGCTTGGTTACAAAAGATCAGATCTACACGAAACCACAGCAATTGTAAGTGCAAGCAGACTCTATCTATAAAAGGGGGCAATAACGCAAAATTATGTCACCCTCTCAAGCTGAGAAGCATCCGGTCGAGTAAGAGGAGGGCCAAAAATCCTGTGAGGAGAGCTCAACAGCTATTGTGAGTTGTAAACCAAATATATTTTAGGTACACAAGTATCAGAAACACCATAAAATATCATGATATTGCTTTTGGACCATTTTGCCCACCCCTACTCTGGGAAACACACATATTCCCAGAGCAACTGTTTCAACTGTTTTAAACTGCTTTAAAGAACATACAGCAGGGTCAAAATCAGAATTTGTTACCAGCCTCACAATTCTCTTCTAAAATCTCGTATCAGTGATGTGATGTTGTCATTGTCCGATTCTCTACCAAAAGTGGACTGAAGGCAATACATGCCCTTTATCATCCTCTATCAGTGACTAATTAAGCCAGATATTCTTCTTAGTTAAAAGTCTAGTAAATTTATCAAAATGCCAAAAGATGCAGTAACAATACTGCTTCAGTTTCATTTGTTTTGAACAAAGATTTAATAATTTTTTCCCGAAATGTGTTGTTGCCCATTACATATGTAAATGATAGGGAAATTCAACAAGGGCTGTTGTTTTTTATTTCCAAAAGACTGAGATCTGGAAGCGAGATCTGGAAGCCAGACATCTCAGCATCTGCCTAAGAACCTGTTACCTGGCACTGATCAAAAACCTATACATTTTCCATAGCTTCTGTTTATTAAGCTGATCTGCACTGTATAGCAGTAGAAGTTATACTTGTTTTCAAATGTAAGACACTTTGAGAAGCTCTATTCTCCCCACACAGCCACAACTGGCCCATGTGTTGAGGTGCAGTGTGTGCAGACAGTGATCAGCTGTGCTTCGGCTGGGAGGGACAACACAGCACTGGCTCTGCTTAGAGTGGCACCAACAGGTGTGTCTTGGAGGGTGCCAGTGCTGGCCTGGCCTGATGCAGCAGCCCCCCCCCCCCCACACCCCCACACACCAGAACCCAAGGCAGCACATTCCTCTAAGAAATACCACAGCAGAGTGGCTCTATGACATCTCTAACCAGGAGCTGAGGCAGGCCAGTGGGTTTGGGAGGCCAAAGGGCACCATGGAAGAGAGGGAGGTAAAGGCTATAGAGCTTAGGGAAGAGCGTAGAGGAGGGGTGTGTGCTTTCCTAACACAGGGATATCCCGGTATTGAGCACTTCCCTTCTTTAAAGTGAAGAGGAGTTTACGTGGATCAGAAACTGAAAACAGCAAAACTATCTGAAACATTGAAATAAGGGAGACTGAGCTGATAGTGTAAAGCTCCAGTCGTCTTTAGCTGATTCCACTCTTACATGCTTTAAGCAAAGTAGTTACAGAAACTTGTCTCTGCATTAAAAAAACGGATGTATTTGCACATTGCGGATGCTCCACAAGGTTTACTTGTGTATATGGTTGCAGTGCTGTTGTGCAATCTCCAGCAGAGGGGAAAAAAACGATTGCCTTCAAAGCGTTATGGGAAATAAGGTTTGTTTTTTTCCCCCCGGAGCTCAGGTGGTTTTATCTGAGATGCAAAAGGTTGCAAAAACATGAGCAAATGCAGGGTCTAATTTAACAGACCACTACTGCTGCAGGAATTTCATGGAGACCCACACAGGCAGTTGCCCTTGGCAAAGCTACACTAAACCACAACAAACAAAGGCTCTTCAGCTGGGTGGACTCCGTTGTCCACCACACCCTGACAATATGTTTTCAGAGTGAGACAGCAAGGGAGCAAGGGAGTATGGGAGACTGAGGCCCACGCTGTTACTGATAGGACACTAGATCAAAGCTCTTTCCTATCGTTAGTGAGCACAAAAAAACCTGAGAGATGAAAGACCATCAGCAGACTGCAGGAGAAATGATGAAGGACAGAGCAGTCCCTGCATGGCATTTACAAATGGCACAGAAGAAGACAAGCTTTCTGTGCTGCGTCTGCGAGGAAATGCTGAGGGGAGTCAGAGGGGACGTGGGGCCAGAACCTGCCCACAGGATAAGCAGGGGAGTGATAAGACAGAGGCCTGCAATATCCATCCAACACAAAACAAGTAGCTGGGAGGTCAACTCACAATCTGCTTACTCACACCACATCAATTCCATGGATGTGTTGCAAAATGTTTCTTGTAAATCCTCATTCATCTGTCAGCTGATGACACCAATACTCTGGTAGAGAACAGTACAGTGTGTAGTCACAGAAAGAGCCTGCAACCCACCAAACCAGGCTGTAGCTATTATAACCCCTCGTAACAGGTCATCAATACTTACTTATCAATACTACACACATCTTATCACACGCCACGCAAAGGAGACTCTACTGTGTATGTTCATGCATCATAGAGAAGAAATGAGATGACCAGCTGCATGAGTGTGTCCGCTTATATCTTAGCACCAAGGGTCCTGTTTACTATTAACTGTGATGAATACGTTGTTCTCTGGGAGCAGCAAACAACACTCTTACCATTATTCAAACATTACTACAGCTCAGAGGTAAGGGTGCATCTCTCAAACAAACTATAGAGGGTGCTGCATTTATCTTCTGCACACTTGTTATTATTAGAACACAATTCTATTCTGGTGTCTGCACCTCCAAAAATATAAGTAGAGGAGGTCAAATGAGAAAATGCAAACTGAGGGGTTTCTCAGAGCAATGCTCTATGAGAGGAAGTGTTTGTGTCACACACACATATCCTGCTGCAGATGTTACAGTCTGCAAGACTCTGAGGAGCACAGAGGCCAGAGATAACTACTGAACCATCTTCCTGTGCACTCAGGGGTTACATTCAAAAAGTGGCTGGAGCAGCAGAGCTCCTGTGGAAGTGCAGGGACACGTAACACTAGAAAGACCAGTAGGTTTGTGGACGTGAGAGAAAGCCAACAAGACACCGAAGGGGCTAGTTGTAATAACACTTAATATCTAATGGCTTGTTTATGAACACCGAACAGTGCTGATTTGCACTGAAAGTCATTGATGGCAAATTTGAAATCTGAGAGACGTTTTACGCTCTAAAATTCAAAACAGCCGTTAAAAGAAAAAATGAGACACTGCTGGCAGCTAGAGCTTTTAGTGATAAACCATGCTGGATTTAACATTTACTTTTTACAATCACAATTTTTAAAATGACTTAAAACCTATTTTAACGATATTGAAAGTGAAAAGTAAAAATGCAAACTGTAAGCCAAAGAATTACATCTTATTCTTGCTCAAAGATACAAATCTCTGGATAACAAAGTGCCATTTTCTAACTGCTTCAGTGTTGCAAATTGAATCCTAACACCTGTTTGTCCTTGCACCTGGTTTTATGTGAAAGGAAATCACACTAAAAACATTAGTCCAACAATAGGAAGTAAAGACGTTTTCTGCGGACTCAAAGTGATTGCATGTTAATAGGATTCTGTTGTGACAGCACATTTTATTGCCACTCAGAATAAAGGGCAATGTAATCGTACTGGTCTGCTGCCTCTATTGACCAATACATCGTAAAAACAAAACAAGGGTAGAAATGAACGTTTCAAGCACAACACCGATCCCACTAACAATGTCCAACTATCTTAAGAGCTGCACTGCTGTCTTTCCAAACAAGCCTGTTTAACACACCAGCAGTTCTGGTTCCAATTAGTTTAAATGCTACATCCAAAGGGAGCCGGCGGAGGAGCTCCACTATATTCCTTTAATTGATGGTTGCGTTACTATCCTATTTCATAGCCCAAGTTTGTGCAAAGGAAACTTGAAAAACACTTCATTAGCATGAAAAGCTGCTCTTTAATTATTCCACCGCGTTCAAGTGTGATTTACAAGTGCCATTACACGGGATGTCTATTTTGAGTTAATTTATTTAGCTGAACAATTCAGCAGTCTGTAAACTTCGGCAATATTAGAGTTAATGTACCCCTGTCTCTAAGTTTAAGCTCATGAAACATTACATGAGCAATTTCAGGCAGTAATTCTTCCTCGCTCTACTCACCATTGGCATGGGAAAGTTTCTGCATTTGTTGATCTGTTTTTCTTGCATTCATCACTGACAGGCTTGTCACTAACACACTGTAGTATGTCAGTAAAATTACACTTTTAATGATTAACAGTAACTACATAAACATCCAACAATAATTGACATATATAGAAAGTAGTATTTAATGGCAGTTCAGCCATCAAAATAGCTATAATGTTTGACTGAATTACCACTGTAATATTATACTGCAGATGCATTAAATTGTAATGTTCTATTGCTCCACCCATACTTTGCCAAGCTGACTTTTCCTGGACTTTAAAAAAAAAAAGAAGCATGCTAAAATAAAGCTCTGGACTGTTTTGAGGAATTAGACCCACAAAAGCAGGTCAAGGCCTGTGCATCTTGTGACAGAGGATGTGTCAGTTTAGGGAAGCTGGGCCACTGATTTTGGAGGACTTCGGAGATTAAGTCTAGAGCCCAGGTCAAGGGCACAGGGATGGGGGAGGGGCAGCACACACACACAGTCCTGGTGTAGGATGTGGTTCACTTTTGTCCTGCTCACAGATGCATGTAAAGAATGAGAAAATAAGTAGGTAAGCTATTAGGGATGCACGATATTGGATTTTTGCCGATATGCCGATATTTTCAAACTCATTTAGGCCAATTGCCGATACCAATATATACGCATCTTTTTTTAAGAGAACCCCAAATCTCTACTGTACTAGAATTAACCTATTACTCTTATTGTGATGG
>JBBPCS010028386.1:0-23114 GCA_037974645.1 Hollardia meadi
AGATAGATAGATAGATAGATAGATAGATAGATAGATAGATAGATAGATAGATAGATAGATAGATAGATAGATAGGGTTAAGGGTCAGATGCATGCATAAATAAATGCATGAAAAAGTGGTAGTGGGTAAGAAGGTGAATAGGGTGAGCTTTGGTATCACTGATGATTATATTCATAGACTGATTTATAGGAAAGGGGGTAAAATAACCATTTTAACACCATATCCACCTTCTCAAAATGCAAGTGATTTTCCAAAATGCCAAAATTCCATTTTACTGACTTGATTTTCTCGAACTGAACTTGCTCTTCTGTCCCTGACCTGACCCTCTTACCAAACCCTGTTACTCACTGATGAGCTGCTTTTGCGAGGTTAGCGCTGGTCCTCCGAGCTCGCTTCTTCTTGTTTGTCTTCTGCATCTCCCCCAAAGATCCAGTGATTATTCTTTGAAATTGAGGAAGAAGGGAGAAAATGAAAAGAACCTGGACTGAGGAGTGAAAGGGAGGAGTAGTCCAAACGTGAGACCTTCAGTGGCCTGCCCCCACCAGGTACAAAGTTACAGCAAAAAAGAAAGAAAGAAAAGTAAACTGTAAATTTCGGCGCACTGAACACTGCTCCATGTGCAGCCAGCACAGTTCAAGTTGGAAGTGTTCTGACTTTGCTCTCTCTCTTTATCCTTTCTCCCTCTCTGGCATTCCACATACAGCCACACGTTACCCCCTTCCCCCTGTATCACACCCACACACTGGATAGGGTAAGGAATTTTTATTACCCCCCTAACTGTCAGAAGTACACACCTAAAGAAATAGCAAATCAAAAGCATCTGCATTATCTTCTAAAAAAAATCGAATATGTCTTGTTGCAGTATATATAGCAAACAGACTCAAGCTGTGCCATATGGAGTTTTGGACTTTTGAACTACAGTATAACATGTGCAACACAGTGTCCATTTGAATTCCTATAAACTTTGAACTCTATTTAGCTATTTGTAATATTCCATTTCAGTCAGTCAATGTGGGGACAGCATCCAGGGTTAGCCCTCTTGCAGGATGATAGGAATTACTGGATCACAAGTCACAGCCTCAGAGTCTCCAGTTACACCAGACCGCTGATTCGGAGGTGGAATGGTGAAGCGTAGGGGGGGACAGTGACACGGGAAGACAGACTGGAATGATGTAAGAAGATAGAGCAACACTTATGAGGAAACAGGCGTAATGTATATTTTTGGGGAGTGAGAGGGGAAGGAGGGAATCCCCACCAATGAGTAACGGTACCAACATAATAAAATCAAATCCAGCATTGCGTTAGTTCTGGCAGGCAAGTCAAGCTCAGCTCACAATCTCAGCTAAATCAGCTGATCTGAAGCCAGCCCACGTCAGCTGATGGCTCAGCTGATTCCCTTCTATGCACTCAATTGGCAAATCTCATACAGGGCGCACTATTCAAGCTGCTTCGACCTGCCTTCTCTTCCTGCTTCCTCTGCAAGCCGCTTTGCAACCCACCTCCACCCCAGCCCCTCCTTTTTATGTTGTGTCTGACTTACTCAATGTAATTTCTGTTGTCATTGATGCCTGCTCTGTTCTGTATCCAGGGGGGGTATTTGCTGCGTTACAACATGGGCCACCATATTTCTTTCCAGTGGTGTTGGTTGCTACACAAAAAAATCCTTAAATTGCTATTGTTAATGTTGCTTGTGGACTAGTAAGACACACTTATTGTTTCAAGGTGATGTCTCGGATATCATTGGGACATAAAAGAGGGGCAGTTATAAAGGTACTATCCTGAATTTCACAACCTTGTATGGGTCATGCCCTGAAGAATTTCATTAGGAAACTTCATCAGCTACATCTTTTTCAGAAATAATTTCTGAAATAATGTGTGTGAGAGTCCACATATGAACAGTTAAAGTTTAAAGAATGAAAAGTTACAGTGAGGTCTGCCAGACTAAGCGGGACATATATATATGTCTACATATATGCATACATATAGGCCTATATTTTGTCTTTAGCTAAAGATACTTTTACTTTCTGACTGTAAATGCTTTGATGCTTGCAATGCTGTTGGAAGGAACTTCAGGAGTTGAATATAAATCGTAATAGTAACAAAATAGTAAAAAAAAAACAAAAAACCAAACAATCGAATGCTGAAATTTCTATACGAATGTGAAGTTTTATAAATCTTTTGGCTAATGTCAGTGAACCTCACTCCTTTTTGCTTTAGCTGGCAGTTCGCTGGGGATGACGCGTTTGCTGAACGTGTGTTTTGATTGACTTGAGCGTACACAAGTATTTACGTGAGTAGCATAGCTTCTTTTGGGGAATGGGGCAGTGCGTATGTATGTGCTTAAGGAGTGTGTGGTGGAGCAACAGAGTGTGAGTGGCAGACAGTGAGCATGGCAGTGCTAGTGCCAAAAATGTATTATTACTTTGAAAAACAGCTATCACCTGTTGCTAATTCCAAAAGTCTTATTGTAAATGTTGGAATGCCCTCTAGTGGGCCGAACATACAGTATAACAACCACATGCTGACATCAGTAGTGGCACACTGTGAGAGACAGGTACATTGTAAATATCAATCATTTTGAGCTAAATTTGAGCATTAAAAATTTGAATATAATTTAAATAATAAGAAATGGGATTCAAATGGGATTTTAGAAGAAGATTGACAGCACTAGAATAAGTTCTATAAATATTCTTATTGTTCTGTATGAAAATGAGTGGTTTGGCTGAGTCAGCCTGTAAGCTGGCAGACAGTGGCAGCAGTGTGTGTCCTAAGCAAATCACAGAGTGACAGGTGCTGATTGATATGAGTGATGATGCTTCCATTTCTGCTCAGGCAAAACATGCAAAACCCTGAGCAGCATGAAATCCCATCTGTGTGCATGTGTGTGTGTGTGGTTTTCAGTCTATCACAAATATTTCCTGGGACCTGCGATTGCATGTCTGCAAAAGGTAGTAACTCACAGCAGACATTTCATTAATGCTTCAAAACCCAGATACTGTAAATTGAAATGTTCAACAAATCCCCACAAAAAACTAAACCACTTGCTACTTAGGAGTAGCAGAACAAGCTGTATCACTGAATACAATCATTATGGCAAACATGTTAGCAAATAGTTCCCTGTTTACACATGCAGCAATTGAGATATCACCTGTTCTCATCAGCTGGTCTCATCTATATCACAGTGACACACCTTCATCATTAGCTTTTCATCTTGCTGCCCTTTTTAAAATATGTCTCTATGTGCGCCCCCTCCAGGGCCCAGCCTCTAGGGGGGCCCATGAAGGCCAGCAATAATTATGTTTATCCTAAATGTAAAAAATGATAAACAAATTTCAATTGGAACCAAAAAACTCACAATTACTTATTGAAACTACAAAAATAAAAAAATTGTGTGTACACAATGTCAAAACTGCACTGCGGCCGCCAGCCACATGACCTGAGAAATACTGTATACTGATTTCAGGGTCTGCACACAAGAGGTGCAAGAGCTGGAGAGGGCTTTAGACCCAAAAAATAATTACCAACTTTTTTTTTTAGCCAGCTCAGAAAGCTGCCCCCAAGCCAGGCTGAAGAGCCAGCCAGGAGGCTAACACTACATCTAACTTTACTTGCCAAGAGGGGGCGAGCGTCAGGGAAGGAGCCACCACCACCTGTGAGAAACAGGACGATGTCAGTAAAAGTTTATGTAGAAGAGAGAGAGCACACCCATGCATTGATCTGAGTAAAGCAGATTTGGGGAGAGCCCATTCACTGGACCTTTTTCAGGGGCCCAGCCATCTCTGTGGGCGGGCCTTTCTGGACTCCATGGGGAGGTTCAGCTTGCTGCTGCTGCTGCTCAGGGCAGACACCCCTCGATCAACAAGTCTCCCTGTAGAGTCTGAGAGCCAAAGACTTTCTGACAAGACTTCATTGTCACATATCATCTGGTGCAATAAACAATTAGTTTTACTTCATTCAATTGTCTCGCCTGATTGAGGTTTTTTCAGTGCCAAATATTTGTTTCAGTGCCATCCATCCAGCCAGCCAGCCATCCAGCCAGCCAGCCATCCATCCAGCCAGCCAGCCATCCAGCCATGACTGCTTCTCCTTTGCAAGATTCCGAGGGGGCTGCAGCCAGTCCCAGACATTGGGCGAGAGGCGGAGTACACCCTGGACAGGTCTCCAGTACTTCACAGGGCTGATATATGGAGACAAACAACCATTCACACTTAAATTCCCACCTACGGGCAATTTAGAGTCACCAATTAACTTATATGTATACACTCCATTAAAAATACCTTAATATATTACAGTTATTAATGGATAAATTCATGACATTTGAGCTAAAAAAAAAGAAAAAGTGAATGGCGGTTTTCCTGAAGGTTAATTTGCCTCCTTTGTATTGGAAGAAGTCACCCCTTCAACAGGTGTGCACCCTCCTATACTGTATATGGGAGGACCAAGACTGGGGGCAACATTACTTGGGGGATACAATTAATAGGGAATTAAAATCATGACAATAATAATAATAATAATAAAATGCAGAAATGGCCAACCATCATTACATCCATGCAAACATTGGTGCGCAGGGGGACAGGTGGGGTGTGGCTACAGGATGTAGTTTTTCCACTTCACCCTCCACAAGTTTAATGCATTTCACCCACACCGGCAAGACCAACACCATCCTACAGGTAGGCAATAGCATCAAATGAATGATGCATGAAAAACTACACCATCAGCATTAGATAATTTAGTTAAAGGCATGTAAGTGGTAATAGCAATAATCTAAAATACTGGTATGTGCTAATGACAACTCAGTTGACATTTATTAAACAAGGTGTGAGTTAATACCAAGGTGTGAGTTTTTCATGTCAATTATTTGTGTTGTTATGGTTATTGAAAGTGACACTCAAAGGAGCAAAATCTTGTCTGCTTCACTGACAACTTTTAAGAGGCATTAAAAGTCATAAAATGACTACATCCATGATGGAAATTAATTAAGAGAATACAGATAATAAGGCCAGAGATGAAAGGAATTTGTCACCATAGTAATAGTTGTATTTACAAGCACAATGCATAAGAAGCAGTATGACTACAGATGAGATTGTTCTCACATCACAAGTGTCTGCTACATGACCAATAAAGTACTGGGGCTAGAAAGACTACAGACCCAAGTGACGTCATCTTGTTTAACACTCCACGAACCCAGACACCCATAACACTTCTTTGTACTACAGTATTGTTAAGTATCCATTTTTCCCAGTAAACTTCTACCTCTTGTTGGAATCTGAATCTAAAATGCTCAGCGTGATACACAATAGCATAAACTGACGTTCTTGTACAGCACAGTGAGCAGTCAATTTCAACAAAATAATAGAACAAAACAGAGATTTGTATATAAAGTTGGGTTGACTCCATAGTGAAAAAACATCTAAAGAGTTTGACCAGTGAGGCTCCACAATGACAAAACAACTTTTACAGTTTTTCTCATTCATTTCTCATTTGTTGAAACAGTCTTTACATTCTCTAAACTGAAGTGCATTTGTCACAACTCTATTACATGTCTGCAAAAGGTAAGGAGCTTTCAGACACAATGCGATTTGAGCTATGCTCACTGCTGGGCTCAGCGCAGTCATAGCTGTGCCGACTGCTCGAGCGCTGCTAAATGCTGCAAAATGTCGGTATGTGACGAGCTGGGATGAGAACGTGTTGAGACATTGGGTTGATTTTGGTACAAATTTGTACTTCTTCAACTTAAAATGTGCACATTCCCAACTTCTGTGTTTTTCCTTTGCTTTAATTGGTTTTAAAATGTGAAGCTCTTCACAATTATTTTAATTTACATTTCCTCCTTCTTCTCTTTCCTCCCCGCCCCCCAATCTTCTTTCCTGCAGAATTCCTGCTTGTATTAAAGACCTGTCCTGTACAACTATGGCTTGGGTCATTGACAACAGCACCAACTTGACCTCTGTCCCAAACTCATGCACTGGGTGTGTTCCCTGCCTGAACAGGTTTACGAATACCAATGTTGCTGCACTAGCCTCCAACTCCCTGCTTGGTTTGCCTTTGAAAGGCTGGACCTTCTGGCTGCTGGTTTCTTCTCCCATCACAAAGAAGACCGATTTGCTCAGCCTCAACCTGCTGGTCCACAATTTACTTCTTAACCTCACCAACCTCTCGATCACGTCAGGCATCATTCTCTTCCGTCAATCCTCTGTGTACATGTGGAGCGTTCTCCTCTGCCTCATGGCATTTGGCAACCCTCTCTTCCAGTGCTTCATCTGTGTGGAGCGCTACATGGCAGTGGCACATCCCATTGTTTTTCTCAAATACAGGCCCTTGCGTTACCGGGTAGCTGTATTGGCTCCAGCATGGATATCTCTCCTTATAATCTGCTGTGCGTATGTTGCCCTGTGTGGGAAAAAGGGGGACCAAATACCTAAGCTCCTGATGTTCCAATGCCTCATTCAGCTCCTCATTTTTGTCATCAACACCTTCTGCTGTGTATCCATTCTCAGAGCCCTGATCCGCCCCCCTCCAGGGGATGTAAGGAGGGAAAGAGAAAGGCATGGTAGAGGAGGACAACAAAACAAAATCAAAACTCTGAATCATCAGATAAAAAGGAGAGCCTTCACCATAGTTGCAATGATCCAGCTTTATGTGGTGATTTGCTACCTGCCACCAGTTGGTGTGATTTTCAGTTACGATATGTTGAAGGAGAACCACTTTTGTGTCGCCTATATGGTATGTTTATGGTTTGTCCTGATGACTTCCAGCCTTTTTTACTTGGACAACCTCAAGCACATGGGCAAGCTAAGATGGATCAACTGTCTTAAAGAAAGATAACTCACCTAATTTGTGGCCAGCTGAAATACAGTCTGGATTAACAGCCTCAACTAGAGCTGTGCATCTTCACTGCTATTCTGCTGTATGCAGATGAATATGGACAATCTCGGTCAAAATAATCCAAAATCGAAATAACATCTGTGTGAAGAAAGCATCCTGTTTTGTTAGATTCCTTTGTGTGCGTTATTATTCTGTAATAATAAAGGACTGCGGTTGAAAATGAAAACTGCATTTACAGCAATGTTGATAAATGTCCTCAAAAAATAAATAAATGACATAACTTACTATCTTCAGTGTTTTATACGTTTACACAAAATGTATCACAGACAGCAAACCACAAATCTTTGACAAATCAGTCATTACACAATTATTGTTTGCACATATATAATCAGAAACATTCTTATTTGAGTCAGCGTTGGTTTACTTTGCATGTGCACCGAACTGTTTTACATTGCTTGAGTGAAATATGTAAAAACACAGCTGTGAAGGTGTGTGTGACTTCTAGTTTCCCTGAGCGATGATGCCGGAAGCAAAGCAAGTTTATTTGTATTGCACATTAAAAGGCAATTTAAAGTGCTATGAATAATGAATTAACAAAGTGTTCAAACAATAATACAACATAAGAAAGTTTATGAAAAGAAGAGAATCAATTTTGGAAAAACAGCAGCAACATAAGTTACAAGTGATCTTTAACAAATACTATATTTTACACTTTTTCCAAGCTTACTTATAGGCATTAAAATTAAACAAGCATCCCACTCTGTCTGTCACCATCAGTGCACCAGAAGATTTCTCGACATTTCATTCAACAGACATTCTTGACAAAGAGTTTAAGGCGTCCACCTGGCCTCAAAATGCCCCAGATCCAAATCTGATTGAGCTACATGGGACGTGCCTGAAAAATTACGATCCATGGAGTGCTGTTGGCACGAGGGGGTTTACTTTGTCTGAAACAATGAGTGGGTGGACTTTATGGGTCAAAGAACATCCACATAAATACCAGGACCCAGGGTTTCCCACTAGAGCATTGTACTGTAGCCATGATCAATGTCATTCACTTCATCTGTCAGTGGTTTAATGTTGTGGCTGATCGGTACAGTCAATGGTTTTGACAATACGCCAAACTAGTGCTGGTGTTAACATTGCCAACCGGACTTTTTACATGCTGACAAACATACAGTTATTCTCGCACTATGTTGACGAACAGAGGCGTCCTGATTGGATAGTCAAATTATATGTTAATCAGAACATCCCTATTGGCTATTCATCAGAACCAATAACTTTTTTCCAGGCTTCTGATTGGCCACAGTGGCTTTACAGTTTCGGTCACCGCCTGTTGGTTTTTTTGCACTTTCATGTGGACTAAGATTTTTTTGAGAACAGTGCTTGTGTGGATGGGATTTGTTTTAAAAAAATGTTATTTTTAACATGTTCTCGGCTCACTGCAGGCTCCACCATTATCTTTCACTAACCAGAGAGCATTGAGTCAAGTCAATCAATTTAGAACTGACAAAAAAATAAAGAAGAGAAATAAGCGCATCATGTGAAGTCACATCAGCTCTCCCATCTCCCTAAACCGGTAGTGTATAATGACTGGACTGGACCAACACACTTAACTGTTCCTATGGATCAGGGAGGGGACACAGAAATGTTGAGGTAACACAAAACTCAATGCGTGGGAAAGTAGAAGTAGTTGAGATGCCCACCGGGGCTCTTTATGTTTGAGCTTATGGTAATGTTATATGATTTGTGTGAAACAATGTACACAAATTTACATCCAGTCAGAACTGTGTTATTCTTCTTGTTCCTACAGTTGAATGTATAAGGCGGTTTTCACCTTCATTGCCAAAAGTGTACATTTTCTCTGTGCTCAATGAAAATCTGATTTGAAGAGACGGGGGCCTACGAGCATGATTTGTGACATCACACATAGTTTGGAAGCCAATCGTGGTCCAACATTCAGCATGCATACAAGTGTGATGTGGAAACTTGAAGGCTCCAGTGCACAACCACTGAGAATGGACTTTACAGTGAAGGAGGAGACATCTTGTGTCCATTGCATATTCATACAGTATATCCTGTCACTTTTAATGAGGGAGAAAGAGCAGGTGACATTTTAAGGATTTTAATGTGGTAATTATACTTTTCTTTCTGCAAAATCCATGTCAGACACACATTAGAGAAATTCAAAGTATGCATTAACGCGTGTGGAATTTTTTAATGGACCCGTGTTCGACAGTGGACTCAGGTCCAGGTTAGATGTTCAGTGACAGAGCTACAGCCCTCCATGGTTTTTAGTAGGTGTCTAAATGCAATGTAAATGACATCACCTCACTGCTCAAGAGCATTCCTGCTGGTCACTCTGTGGTTCTTCCTGTTTGATGTTTATAAGTGAAGATACCACAATGTTTTCTCACAGATCCACTGGTTTCTGGCACTACAGTTGAAGTCGTTCAAGCCGATGAATTTAGCCATAGTACGAAGGTCACCACAGTCTTCTCCTCCAAATGCTCCATCAGGCTGCCCTAAGGCCCACTGCAACCTACAGACAGAACAGATGAACTGAGTGCACTGTTCCAATCAACATGGCAGTATGACTGCTGGTGTAGTGAGACAGGCAAATGTTTTCTTTTTTTTTTTCTTTTTTAGTTGATCTGATCTAGTTGACATTTTGAAGGATAATGTGAAGAAATCTGCCGCCGGTCTGGGTTTAGGTCGCTGTTGGGTCTTCCAGCAAGACAATGACCCGAAGCACACATCCAAGTTGGCCATCCTGGAGTGGCCCTCTCAAAGCCCAGATGAGAATATATGGTGGGAGCTCAAGGTTGAAAGGTCGAAAAACACGTCATTTGGATGAGCTGGAACAATTTGCCATGGAGGAGTGGGCTACGATCCCTCATGAAACATGTGCCAGCCTAGTTAGGAACTACATTAAGAGGTTGTTGTCAGTCGTGAGTCAGAAAGGTTACATTATTGACGTGAATGTCAGAGGGCTAATAATGTTGGCCTTGTCATTTTTGTTTTATTCTTGTTTTAACTCAGTGCATCAGTAAAATATCTGTATCAAACTTTGTGGAGATTTTGTTTTTGTTCTTTTGGAAGTAATCATAGTGGTAACACTTTCAGTACTGCACATTTCCTTGGAAAAGCCACAACTAAAATGATTTTCATTCGAATCACACACACGTGACAGTAGGGCTACATGTGCAATACGACCAAAATCTAATATCCCGATATATGTTGTTTCATATCCAGATAATGATACGTATCACGACATAGCACATTTTCTGTAAATTCAATAAATACTGTCAATAAGTTTTATAAAATGACAATGTGAAAAGATCATGTGCCTCTCACTCATATTCGCTCTCTCCATATTGTTCGTTATATTGAGGTTTTAATAGTGTCTGTTTTGTGCTGCATATTGCAGGGCAGAGTGCGATTTGTGGCAGAACGAATCAAACGATAGATATTGTCGTATCGCACAGCCCTACGTGACAGCGGTGTGCACCGTGAGGTTACCATATCCTCTGCAGATACTATAGCTCAGGCTGCCATGTTTTTTTTTTATTTTAAAAATGTCAACAAAGCCTACAGGACTTTTTTGTCCATATGTTTATCTCACCGGTCTTTGTTTACTGGTGTTCCATCCACCCAGATCCAAGTTCCCTCCTCCTCCCTGTCAGTCATACCAACCCACGCTGCCATGGTGAATCCAGTGAGGAATGCCTGTCATAAAACATAAACAACAAAGGAACTACACTATCACACACTGTACATTTATCCTACGTCCTCACATCTTTTTCAGTGTTCATACAGAATTATATAACAGCCATTCTCTTCCGTCCAATTTGTAGGGATGACAGGAATGACATCCTGTAATTGATGGTATTTCTTTAAAGATACACTTTAGATGGTTTTTCAAATAAAAACAGTAAATAACTATTAAAAAAAAAAAAAGCAGTGATGTACAGGAATGTAAAGGTACCTGTTCCTGCCTGCTGTTGATGATGACCAGGTCAGCGCCTCTCTGCACGCAGTCCTGCCGGCTGTCGTCCCAGCTCCTCCTCTGTGAGGAGATGAAGTAACAGCTGGAGCCAAACATCAACCAGCCCCGTGGACAGCTCTCTGCCTCTGTCTCACCTCAACACAGCAAGCATGTCCCAACATAACGTGTCACAATATAGAACATATGGACAGAACAGTGTCATCACGCAACAGAGAACAGGAAGCTGCACGTTAACACAACAAGGTGTGCAGCTATGGAGCCTAGTCAGTTTAATGTGGCTGAATACGTTTTTAAGGGAGTTCACGCTGTTGCTTAAATTGCTGAATTGAAGCTGTTGATAATACAGTACACCCACCGTGAGGTCACCCACTTGCGGATTAGCGTTTTGAAGCCTCAAATTTGGCATGATGGCCGTCGCCATCTTGGTTTTTTGGAGCCAGATGTGGGGACTCCCTAAAAACTTTCATTTCACCCGGAGCCACGCCTTACGTCCTGCGTCACACATAGCGTTGTGTGCCTGATGTGCGTTCGACTCGCATTAGGTCGTCTCGTCACTTGTAACCTCAAACAGACATCTTTTTTATTTTTCTGTGATTATCGCCGTTTGTATCCTGTGTGAAATGTCAATGGTGACTTATTAGTTTAAGCCAAACATGATCTTTTCCTAAACCTGTGTAGCTTTGTTACGTTAACCTAATCATGTAGTTGTGTTGCCTAAACCTAACCAAAGTACGACTGAACATTTAAAGGGTCATTCTGCAGAAACAATGGAATCTGGGTGATAAGAATCTGCTGAACCGTATAATTCTTACATACCTAAAACTTATTTAGTAGAAATAACTAACTTCTAAAGATGATGAATACACAAGTCAAGCTCAATGTACTATTCTTTTTACATCAAAGAATGCATGTGCCATCTCTTTTGTCATTGACATTACATATAATCTAAAGATTAAATGATTATAAAAACTTTTTTTTTCTAAGTACAACCTGGAAATTAAGTTAAAGGTACAAAAAATTATTTGATTTACATTTTTCTTTGATTAAATAGCACATTTCAACAACATTTTATGAACTTATTTGTATTTGCACCATCATTTTTTTTTTCAAAATGACAAGACAAATCTTTGAATTTGGCATTTTTAAATTAAGTGCTTAAATCAGACATTGAGTCATATACACATATAATCATTGCTTATTAGGTCAAAAATTTTAAGACCCCACATGGGACACAAACGCCTCCCAAATGAAGGTCCTATGTTAGATCCATTCATCCAGCACAACTTGCTGTGCATTTAGACTGTCCCTCTTTATACTATTCCACCCGACTTTCTAAAGGCTTTCCAACAGAAAACTGTTGGTCCAAATGGTCCCACAAGGTAGACTATCATTTTCCATGTAGCTAGATGCGAGGCCAAATATATAAATTATAGGAAAACAACATTCACTTAAAGCACTGCTATGTCTTGCTAAACCACGCCCATCCAGGTGAAATAAGTTTTTAGCTAGTCCTGCCAGAGGTGACCATATATCAATAATCCCTACATGAAACTCCTCACAACAAGGTCTGTGGATTATCCTGAGTAACCGGGTCATGATTTCTGAAAAGAGACATTACTGGTGAGTTTTTCAAACGTATTCTTTTGGCTCTTTGAGCACCGCAAGCGAAGTGCCATCTAGTTCCATTATATTGAAGAGAACGCAGACTTCTCTACAGCCGATATCTCCGAAACTCAGCAACTCACACCAAAACTATCTAGATGGATGAACGGCACTAGAGGTAAAAGAACAAATATGTAGAAGACCTAAAAGACACAAAAAAGTAGCGTAGAGCTGAAGGGAGCTGCAGAGTCAGGAGTCTGTCTACCTTTACAAGTGGGCTCACTCAGAGTAAGTCTCAGAGAGATGTTGAGAATCCCTTGAAGAACACACAGCAGGCCAAAACTCAGAAGAACCACATTGAAATGTCTTAACTCTGTCCAAAAGAGAAAGAGAGACCGTTTTATTCTCGCAATTCTTGTCCTGTTAATCAAAGAATAAACGCTAAAACTAAACCCAATTAAAGACTATAAAAAAAAACAGCACTTAAATAATCTCATACTTCCCCGCTGACGTACTTGGTTTTGGAGTCGTCTCTGGAGCGACAGCCTGAAGTTCAGGTTTGGGGAATTCCTGATACTCACCAACTTCAATGGTGATATCGGACTCACTCGGTTTAAAGAACACAGACATTTTGAAGCTGCTGCAGTGAGACGGTGCGCTTTGTGTCCGACGTTGTGCAGCACTGCAACGCTTACACCTGTTTCCTGTTTGTCATTGGCCCTTCTGTCCTTTGTAGAGGAAGTAACCTCAAATGTTTCGTCCTAAATAGAATTATTTTTTGGGCTATTTTATTTTACTATTAACATGTTAAAAGTTATTTATATACTTCAAATTAATTGATATTATTTTGTACATTAATGAATAACATTTTTCAGATTACATTTAACTGTTTCATTCTTTTTAAACAAAATGTTTTGGCATTACTGATGGATCTTTTCTGTTTTTACACAATACTATTACAATATATATATTTTTTTTTTTGGTGTGTAATTAAAGAATACCTGCTTCAATGATATTTTACGATCTGGGTGTGTGTTTATGGAAGTCCAGGAATGACGCCTTTGACTAAAATCATTCAAATGGAAGTTTCATTTTATGTTTGCAAAATTATCACTGAAATGACATCATTTCAATGTCCTCCATCACCATGAACCTAAACTTAAAATCCTAAGTCAGTGTTTTTCAATCTTAATTATGTCACGATGAGCCAATCAAGTAAAAGAAAAAGTGATGTTATTTTAGGTTCCTGACAATTTGTCCGAGCTTCATGTTTCAGCATTTAAATCCAAACTGACGACGACACAGAGTCTCAGGTGAGACAGGATAATTAAAAGTGTTTCAGCAAATCAAGTAAAATATTCGCTCTCGTGCCAGATTCCGTCTTCGCTCAGTGTGTGTTGTTGAGAAAGGCTGTGGAGGAGTTTGAACACAGCAGCAGCTTTACACAACAGTGCGACAGAAACATGTTGTCACAAGAGAAATGTGGCTCAAAATACTGACTGGACATCTTGCACGACGTTATTTACTTCTGATTGACGCAGCACATCAAATGGGGAAAATGTTGGTATTTACAAAGCACTCTGGTACAAAGACATACAGTAGATATACAATATGACACGAGTAACAATGACTTGGCCTGGCTCATTTCCAGACAGTGAAAAAATATGATTAATTCTGTATTTGTGCAGGAGGTAGACTTCAGTCCAACCATCCCGTCCCTATCACATCTAAAACAGACCACATCAATTCATTATTGTCAACAAATGCCAAAGCTCATGAAGTCCTTGCAGGTCTACAAAACAGTTCAACAGTTCTTTTCCATAGTCCATCTACATTTGAAATTAACATTTGCAGGACAACCGCAGATGAAATAAACCAAAAATCGGTGCATGCTTTACACCATTAAATGTAATATTTTCTCAAATGGTTCTCAAAAAGTTCACATTCACGCCCGCTGTGTATATATAAGTTTGTAGAAAACTGAATGACATGTTGCTCTAAATGCACAATAAGCTAATTTCATTTGACACATTAATGGCACCAGTTGTCATACACTTGCTTAGGATGCTCAGTGTTGTCAAAAACACAAATGTAGAGGAATTCATAAAGCTTCCCATAAACGTCCTGTTGGTCAAATAATGGCTCCAAAGTCAGCCATGTGACTTTAGTTGGTCCATAGTGATGTTCAAACATTGTTAATTTAGAGTCCACTGGTCCCTGACTTGTACTCACGTGTTGGGCATATTATTTACAAACTTTTAACTACTAGGCAATGATTTTCTCGTGGTGCCACAATATTGGTGCAAGAGGAAGTAGTTATTTCCTGAGCAATGCGTTTCCGCACATCACTTTTGTTATATAAGCTACCTCATTAAAATATCATAAAGAATCAGGAAGCCATTGACAGAATGTGACACTGGAATATGTCAAATAAAAATATAATTTGGATTAGGGCCTACTTTCCTTCAGGAGGGTCCTACAGGTAGTCTAGATGGTAAACAAATATCTATAGCTGTGAGAAAAATATAGTAATAAATTTAAAATAATTTCATAAAATTAAAAAAACTGCACAGCTGTAAATAAGGAAATGTTTCATTTTATAGTCACTGATTGTACAGCCGAATTAATACTGCAAACAAGAAGAGCCAGTGGATGGACATGTGGATGATTTGTCCAGCTGTCCACATGTAAAGAGGGCATATGTTGGGGGTCACTGAGGAGGAGGAGGAGGAGGAGGAGGAGGTGGAGGGAGGTCAAAGACGGAGTTTGGTGGCCAGGGAGGACAAGAGAATGACGGATTGAAAAAAGAGGGGGGAGGAGGGTAGAGAGGGAAGTTGGGTGGGGGGAAACGGTGAGCAGGCGGTGGAGGGTAAGGGCAGGGAGGAGAGAAAGGGTGAGGAGGCGGTGGAGGGTAAGGGCAGGGAGGGGGGAGGTACATGGGAGGTGGTGGGTGTGTGTGTCTGGGTGGACTGTGTTTCTGACTGAACGGTAGTTGTTCATTCCTCGGGTTCTGGTGCCTGAATGGAGGCCTTGCACGTCTTGGTGGGACAACCCTGCTGTCATGCCGCTGTTGCAAGGTGTTCTGGGTAACGTGGTCAGGATTATCTGGAGCGGGTAAAAAACAGATACAAGTAAGAAAAAAGTAGATATGGTGAATGTCTGCCATATTCTACTGGAAGGTGTATGACGTTTGACTGGTGTAAACGCCTTAAAACCATCAGAACATGTCAACAATTGTCTTCATTCAGACAAAGGGAACATATTTTCTGTACGTGTGTGAATACCTGAATTGTTATTGTCCTTCTTCTTTTTGGAGTCTCTTATTTTCCTCTTAGCTTCCTGCTCTTTCTCGTCATCACTATAGTCTAAAGCCTAGAGAGAGAAGAGGGAGAGATTGGGCTTCACGCTCTCCGTGTCACGTTTACAAAATGAGACGAGTTCTAAATATTTTCAGCTTCAACCGTCACTTTCTTCAGATTTACTCGTTTTCACCTTGAGATGACTCATGAAACCAGTCTATATGAACACTGAATAGTCATAACATGCTCTGCTAAAGGAACGGCAGGTTGCCACCATCTGTCTCGATTCGATTACAGTTTGACTTGATTAAAGTGGATCATTCCGTGTGAAATCAGGAAGACTTTAAACATGCCGCGCCTGGCTCGTTCACAGTTTGTCTGTGTGCTTACCTCCGCTGGTGGTTCTTGGTCGTTCTTCCAGGATGCATCAGATCCCTTTAAACTGAAGGAAACGCATTTTGAATATAAAAGTTAGGTTTGGTCAGGAACAAATTTCAATTCATCACACCAAAACTGAACAGTAGTCAACAAACTAAATTAGAAATCTTTAATGTGCTCTACTGTATGAGGAACCGTTAACCTGTAAACACATATTTCCATGTTGTAATGAATATGCAAATTTTGCTGTCACAACTATCTTCGAAACACTACTCCTTAGGGGGAAAAAAAGGCAGTGTAGCGCCCTGACTTACAATCTGAGCTGTTGTATGAGGATGTATGCTGTGTACTCTTTGATGGCAGGTGCGCAATAAACTGTCAGACCCTCCGTCAGCCCCTTGCTGCTTATCTGGTCCTCAGAGTTAAAACGCAAGATATACAGCGGACTGGACACTGGACCAAACACCTCAAACACCTGAAACACATAAACAACAGAACATTACCGCGTGGAAACCAGCAAGACTCAAACATTCAGGTAACATCAAACAATTCTTTTTTTCGTACAGAAAGCCTCTGCTGGTCCACCCACCTTGGCCAAAGCCAGCCTATCGGATCTAAAGAGGATGCTTTCATCAGTCAGAACTGGCGTGTCTTTCAGAGACTGGATGATAACTGCAGACACAGAAAAACAAAGCTGACAAAACAGACATTGGGAGCCTCCGCTGACATTATTCTCCACCTGAGTTCTTTAGAATTCAAGTTGAAGTGTGACCTTAATGTGTATATATTTACCAAGTTGCTGTATAATACTGGAGACTGTTCCTACAGGCTGCAGCTCTGCATCTTCTGGCAACGACACACACACCTCCTCCACTGCGGGCAGCTCCTTAACACAAACATTATGACACGTCAGCTTTAGGTCTGATGGTATAAACTTTTATTTGTTTGTCGGGTTTGAAACACAACAGGAACACACACACACACACACAAACAAATAGTGTAATAGCAGGTAAATTATGTAGGGCAAGCAGGACGTTACTGTTCATCTGTGATTTATACACACAATCAACTGACGCCGTGATATTATTTTCCTTCTGTGTTCTTCCGACAACAAAAACACAGGAATTCCAGAACACACTGTAAAAACATGCACGCATCAGACTGACCTCGAGCAGGACCTCGTCTCTGGTTTTGATGGGGGCCGGCTGGCTGAAACCCTCGTCGTCGTCATCGTACCCAAACACGGGGGCGGAGGGAGAAGAGGAGGATGAGGAAGAAGACGAGGAGCTGTCACTGAGTACAAGAGAGGAAGAGGATCAGAGACGGTCACTTGTTTCCAGTCTTGTACTGCTTCCTGCTTTTAACCTCACTGGCATCAAATGCAAAGACAAACATTGGTAATCAGCGTGTTTGGTCTAAAAATGTGGAATACCTGTCTGAATCCTCTGAGTCGTCGTCATCACTGTCTTCTGTCTTACACACACTGTCTAATGTAAGCACTGCTGCTGTTGAGGCTGTATGTACACCTGCTGTTTCTTCTGTCTTACACACACTGTCTAATGTAAGCACCGCTGCTGTTGAGGCTGTATGTACATCTGCTGTTTCTTCTGTCTTACACACACTGTCTAATGTAAGCACTGCTGCTGTTGAGGCTGTATGCACATCTCCCGTTTCCTCTGCACGTGTCTGTGTTTTTGATGATGTGGGGGTTACGATGAGATTTTCTAGGTGCGTCGTCATGGAAACCTGCATCTCATCTTCATCCACCTTAGGCGCTGGTAACAACTGTCCATTCTTCTCCGTTTCATCCTCTGCATGTGTCTGTGTTTTTGATGATGTGTTTGCACTTTCAGGGGTTACGATGAGATTTTCTAGGTGCGTCGTCATGGAAACCTGCATCTCATCTTCATCCACCTTAGGCGCTGGTAACAACTGTCCATTCTTGTCCGTTTCATCCATCTGAAATGTAGACAAATGTTCAAACACACGAACAGCCATTTATGTGACTCAGTTTACCTTTAACGATTCATTCAATGTAATAATTCGTCGTCAAAATATAAAAATGGCACCTTAATTTTTACTACTTCATTTACTGTCGATAAAGTGCGAAATATGAAAAGTATCTTTAAAAAGATTTTGTTTCTAAATGTATTGCAAAACGTACACACGTCTGTTCAAAATCACAGACGTCGAGAAATAACGTTGGAGTGTGGACAAACTTAAATAAAAGAAATGTTAAAATGTAATTTACATGATCCACGCTAACTTCGGTCGGCTAACGCTAACTAGCCAGCGAGCTAACCAGGCTTAACAGCTTTAATTTACGTGACAAACCGGAGTCAATAGGCGCGAGCCGGCATGACTCCTTTCCAACAAATACCATAAACATCATGTCGGCACATAAACAACGTTTCTTTGCAAATTAATACCTGTTTTTCTGTGAAGCTGCTGGTGAAGAACTTCAGTTAACTGGTATCGAGTCACTCCACCAAAATGAACGAAACCACTTCCGTTATCAGTCTTAAAAATAAAAGCTCCATTGACTGTGGTGTTTGAAATCACCGCTGAGCTATTTCAATAAAAACAAAAAAAACTTTCAATAAAAGCATATAAACAAAATGTAAATATACAATGGCTATACATTACGGAATTGTGTATAATTAATAAAACACTGCAGTTTATTTCAATGTGTGTTTGTACAACCAAATTATTCTTACATTTTATTTTGAAGGCAAAATTAATAACCTCCGGTGACAATCGTCTCTCTCTCGCTGTGAGCTTGACGCAGCCAAACCTCCATGCCTTCATCAGGTCCATAACATGTGGGGTCGTGTTTTTCCGGGTACGCGCAAGGCTGTTGCGCACTCGAGGTCCAATCCCGCTAGGCCTACCCCTCGTCCCAAGTTTTGGAGTGCCCTCTACTGGTTAGTGGCCCTCATTAAAAACAGCAGTTCTTTCACTAATCAGGCTGGAGTCTTGCACTTAGCACTAGGTTCGCGTTGGTGGAAAGGGGGCTGCAACTGCAAAAGTGGCAATAGTCCAAGTCCTGATACCTCCAAACTGTGCAGAAGTGGTGGAAGAATTGTTCAAATCTTCTATTACACCAGCAACGCAATTTGAAAATAGTCTACTCGATTACAAGTAGGCCTTCAAGTCATGTACTCAAAAATGTACTGAAAGATAAGTATTTTCAGGAAAACATCAAGTAAAATATCAGTAATCCAATAATAATATTAGATTATTATTATTACTGATGATTACTTATCATTACTGGATTAGTATATGTGGTAGGATTTGCAGTATATGCTGTTGCACTTTTGCACACATTGGAAATCATTACTATTGACACCTTAATGAAACAGTGATAATGTAAAACACTGGTGTGTCATCATATCCCATACTTGAAATACAAGCTGCAGGTACAATTTCACTTTGCCAAATATGACCAGTAGGTGGCAGCACAATCCTGTTGAACTCAAAGGCTAAGATGACAAGGAGTCTGGGTTAATGTGGAGGGAAAAAGGTTTGAATCTTGTCACGAAACGCGACTATTTCTGGTGCTAAAATGAGTGACGCCATTACGTTTTATGCATGATTAGTGTTCCTCGTTGTATTTAAATGACCAATAATGCTACTCTTTTCAATAAGGAGTAAGCATAAATCATTCCACCTGTCAGGGGGTGATCCATTAAGAACTGGAGACGGAGGGGATGTGGAGTGTCACGATCCTAGAAATGTGCTGAAACCTTTTGATTTGCATGTTTGTTTTTTTTAAATTTCAAAACAGCCAAACTGTCTGCTGATTGCTGCTAAAATGTCTCACTTTGCAAAAATGTCTTTTAATGACCCTTTCTTGGCTGAAAATCTGCGCAAGCCTCCGTTGTAAAATGTTCAAAATCTGCGAGGAAATGACATTTCTCATATACCCATTCCTGTTTAACAGCTTGTTTGATGTCAGGACCTTTGCAAGTCAGCGTCCTTTGGAACACAAGTCTCCCACTTTTTCACCTGGCAGCAGGGACAGATAATTACTACATAAAAGCGGCTGATGCTGGCTCCTGAATGGCCATATTGTTACCGTGCAAACCAACTGGCACAAGCACAGTGCCACTGTTCCAGTTCAAAGCCTGGTCAACATCAAGCGCTTGGAAGAAGCGCTTCTTTGCGCCAGTCAGTGTTGCTTTTGAAGTCAATATGACATAAATGGCTCCAGTCACCAGTTCTACTTCAGCCCTGACAATGATTGTAAGTCGGATTCACATTTGCATGCACCGATGGAGCTAAGAAATGTGCTATTGTTGTTGGTGTTTATGACTCACTTTGCCAGCCAGAATGCGGGAATTATACTGCTGTGTGCATTCAAGTTGATAGGAAGTGGAACACCAAAGTCTCATTGAGACACTGCCTCTGTATCCTATGACATTTCCTATGATAACATTGTATAAGCCAAGCCTCTGGCACTGCTTCTCATTGTTTAACAGGACAGAATAGAAAGCAGACATCATAGCTGAGAAAAATAGAAAACCTTGAAAACCAGAAAACAATTCAGCTTATTTATCATGGTGACCCATGAGGAGAGGGAACATATTTCACATTTTTACTCATGTTTTTTTTTTTTTTAAACACTGTGGTGTCACTGATGTTCCGCTGTGTGACAATGATTCAGTTCATCACCACCTGTTTCCCTCTGGGTTTTGCCAGGTGTCCACACTGGAAAACAAAGTGAAAACAAATGAACGCAGCCTGTCAAGGTCGCTCTGATGCCGCCTTACAGAAGTAGGAATGTAACTGTTTGGCCGGTTGTAGTTTATTTTCAGGAACAAGGGGGCGGCTACTCTACTCCACCAGTTAATGCAGGGAAACATGAAGTTCGGGGAGTGCAGTTAGCGACAGTGTGGGCTCAGTGCTAGCTCCAACAGCTTGACAGAGGAGCAGTGGCTAACAGCGATGGGGCAGTGCTTAGCAAGTGGTCGATTGTAATAACTTTAGTGATCCTAAACTTAAACTTTTTTTTTTTTTTTTTTTTTAAAGCCATCAATCAGGTCAACATTTCCTTTCGTCCAATAATTTGGTTTTTGACCAAATACCTGCAAAACTGTCATTACCGTCAGCCTGAGCTGTATATTTTATGCTTAGTGCTCAAGAGCAAATGTTAGAATGCTATCACGCTCTCAGATAGTCTGGTCTGTCCTTACTCCCAGTGTTATATAACTTATCATAATGGTTATTATTCTATTATGTCATATGTAATCATTATTTTAGTATTATTATATCATTATGACATTATCAGGTTATTGTTATATATGGCTCATCAGTCTAACATTAGAACTATGTCTTCTTCCTTCTCTCTAATGTCTCTACTCCGAAGTGGACGAGATCTTGGGTCCACACTCGCTGATATATCAGAGCGTTGAGGCTCTTGATTTCGTGGTGGTGACGGAAAGAATGAAGTATTGGATTCAAGTGTTTCTTCTTCGCCTTAAAGGAAGAGTTCACCCAAAAACGAAAACTCTGTCATTAGCTGCTCACCCCCATGTCGATGGAAAGTCGGGTGAAGTGTCTCACCCCGCAAAATATTTCTGGAGCTTCGCAGCAGAACGGTGTCGCATTATTCTCCTAAGCACCTGAAGAAGCTGCAGGACTTGTATTAAAAAGTAAATAAACAACCCCAAAAACCCCAAAAGTGAAGATTTCAGCTCATTAAAGTGTGCAAACAACATCTCGGGGCTTCTGGAGACTTGGATTATGCCGGACAATCTGTATGGAGCAAATTTTTTGTTTTTTGTTCTTCGGTTGTTTTGGTCGTCTAGCTCAGTTGTTTAGGAGACGTTTTGTGGACTAAAACATGTCACCTGGCTCGTACAGATAGATTATGACTGAATTTGACCTTCGGGTGAACTGTTCCTTTAAGTTAAGAGTTGAGGCGTTAAAACTTCTGGTCAGGATGACATAAACGAGACAGCCAACAACAAACCTTTTTTTTCATCAGAGCCAAAGAAGTTGGGAAACAGCCGCTGATCTGCCTTTAACTCACTTTGGTTAGGTGAATACGGGCCTTTGCTCCAGAGCCGGTCCTGACCTCTCTGGGGCCCGGAGCAAAATTCTACTAAGTGGCCCTCCTGCTTGACCCGTGAGCCATGTAAACCATTTTCCATGGCCTCACAGTCCAACCTGACACCTCAGTGCACCCACTACAATCCTCCCTCCATTTAAACAGTTTGCTCCATCTGTCGGTCTAAGAATAAGTGGACCTACACAGAACAGAATGGGGTATAAATAAATAATATTTATTGAACAGAATATTCAGATTAACCCTTTACAGCCTGGGCTTTTTCAACATCGGCATACCAGTCTATCTTGACTGTCTGGAAGAAATTGAGAAAATATGTCACATAGTCCGTTAAAAAGCCATTTGCACAAATGCACTTCTGCTATACAATTTTTACTCTTACTATGCGTGGAAACATTTGGATATTTCAATAAAATCGTACCGCCAAAACATTCCTCTTCTGCACTTTCTTGAGGCAAAATCAACAATGATGTCGTCTGCGCCTATATGAGGAGTGCCATCACGCCCACACATTGTCTGGACTGGTCCTCACAGAGGTTGCTGCTGGGAATCTCCCGCTCGTGAATATGAAGGCTCACGCGCGACGCGGCTCTCTTTTTCGATTCGATCCGTACGCTCTGCTTTGCTCCCGTGCGGTCAAGTACAGATGCGGAGAGAAGGCCGATTTTGCAGAAAAAAAACTTTGCAGAAAACACCACCTTCCCAGTGGAATTCTTCAGTTGAAAATCTCTTTCTTCCTGTGCCGTCGTGCATTCAGCCTGAGCCTGTTTGTGTTTTGACAGTATATTGAACTTGTGTCTCTGAGGGGCCACAGGATGTGTTTGCTGGTCATAAAGGCAGCAGGTGTTTTTTCTGGCATTCTCTCTCTCTCTCTCTCTCTCTCTCTCTCTCTCTCTCTCTCTCTCTCTCTCTCTCTCTCTCTCTCTCTCTC
>JBBPCS010028393.1:0-23114 GCA_037974645.1 Hollardia meadi
AGATCTTTGATTTCAACTCATGAAAAATTGGAGCAAAAACAAAAGTGTTGCGTTTATATTTTTGTTCAGTGTATATACCTGAAAAGCTTGCACTGCTTCACATAGCCTAATTTAAAAGGCAATATAGTGTACTGGAATCAGTGAGTGGCGTGAAATGTCCATGTTGTAGGTGCGAATCTGTAAATCGGAGAAAATATTCTCTTCAAGTGGATCATTAGGTAAATTCGAATGAACATAGAGCCGATCATTATAAGATATCATAATTGCCTCAACCCGTGGGCACTGCATCTGCGCATGTAGAGAAGTGCTTGTACTGTTCAGTGCGCTTGTATCAGGTTCACATGCTTCGGTTTTATGTGTGTAGGTTTAGAGACTAATTAAACGCCACAGATGAGCTCCATTTCTCGCTCTTTATCAGTTTTTGCCTTTTTTTGGTGCAGCCGATAATGCGCATGGGAACTGATTTTCAGCAGAGGGGGCTGTCCATGTGCATGCACGTGATATGCACATGATTATTCTTAAACCCGTTGGATCCAGACACAAGTCTACCATGTAATTTACTAAAGAATACACGCAACATGAGGGATGGATTACACTCTATCTCTAGGCTCGATGGGTAATTAGGGCTCTCGCTATAATATGAATGCTATACTGATTTGAAAACATGGGATCTATAGTGTTCAGAATCTGTAAACCAACTGCTATCCAAACTATGTCTTATTACAGAGTATTTTAAAAATAAAGTTGTACAAATAAAAACTTTGTAAAAATAACGGCATGTTTTGTTCAATTTTCTCGTCAACCTACAATAACATACTTGGTATCGCTGGAAACTTGAAATTCTGAGCTTTCCAATTGAAACCATTGAAAGCATCACGTGAGGAGTTCAACCATTTTGCAGGCACTCTGACATAAATCAATGTTCTTGCCAAATATTTCAACAAGGCTCATGTTATTTTCGCCAAAAACAGCAGATTTTAGTGACTTATGTTCCTGCCATGAGTTTTGAACCAGATTGGTTGATTCATGGACTGAATCAATACAGACGCGTTCTGACTATGGAGGAATCTCTGGCCCTTGTCAGCCACCACACCTTTCCTGATTACATTTTGGCTAATGCATTCCGCCTCTTTGCTCTCCACACTGACTGTTTACCTGCATGCAACCAAAGCCCACTCAAACGTGATTGTTCAATACTACTCGAACAAACAGAAACCAGAACGCTTCCGATATCAAAATATTGTCCCTTGCCTACAGATTCTGTGTTTATCTGTTAATGTAGATTATATAACTCAGTAAATCTACAGAGAAAGTTCCTTTCATGTCACGTTTATGCACTTTCAGCCTAAGATACTGACAGTAGCGCACAGTGGCATCACTATCAGTGATTATGCAATGAACTGCAAGCGTAGAGGAGGCAGATAACCAGAGTAAAGGGCATTTGCACTGCAGTATATCTGTATGCAGCCTATCAGCATAGGTCATCCCTGTAGTATGCAGCGTTATCTTCACACTAGTGCACCACTATAAACCTAACAACACTTGATCCATAACAAAACAGTTTTCAGTCAAAGTATTGTATCAGCAAAATCCATATGATTGAATTAGTTATAACCTCACCTCTCTTCAGATCTGTAAATAGTAAAAACACGGAGCACTGAACAGCACCTGGTTGTTTAAGAGCTGTTTGGTTCTGGTTCTAAACCATCCTTTTATCCCTTTCACCCATAACCCTCACACCCTTAACAGCATTCACATTTTGTTTTATTTAATATCACCAACATGTTTCTCGAAACGCTTCGATGGAATATCACTTTTGGATAAACGTGTAAAATTAGAGGAAATGATGAATTCCAGAGATGATATTACTTTATGCTTGAGAGCGTTGTCAGTCCTTTCAGCTCTGTTATTAATCACATTTGTGGCAGCTGTGCCAGGCTGACATGGCTTACTGTATTTTGAACCGTGGTGGAGAACCAGCTGTGTCCTGTGGGTTGACTCAAGTTACACACATCTTTCCTACCGTCTCTCCATGGGCCCTGCACATGAGATATCTCTTTAATCAGCTCTCTTCAATTATGTAATTACGAAAAAAGATTGGATTAACACATGACATGCAGTGTCGCACACATTCACCATTTTCACCATTCACCTCAGCTCTGAAACATTCTGTGACTGAATTAAAATACCTAATTAAGTTCAGTTGCCTGTAGCTGAATACACACACACACATATGCACACACACTCACACGTAGGCACACATTCATCACGTCGCCAGCGTCTCCTAATTGATTTGTATGTGCTTAACGATCGAAATTAGCATTTTTTTCTTCCATAACGTCCCATCAGTCTTGAACCCGACCCTAATGGGAACTTCATGTGTAGTCGTGGTCAGACGCACTTAACTCAACGTGAAGTGCAAGGGGATTAAGTACTGGATTAATTAATCATTCTTCAAAAGGGGGTCCTGTCATCCACAACAGTTTACAGTGTGTTCGACTCAGCTGAGCTCTGAAACGTTCAGTTGTGCAGGGCGATTAGATCGAGATTAATGTGATTAGTTGCGTGCACGAGACCTGCGTCTGTGCTTTTGTTTATGGCGCTCGCTCCAACTAAGTATTGTCTGCTTCTGTCACTCTCATTCCTCCACTCTCATTAAGAAATTTCATGGACCTTTTTTAAATGTCCCAGTGAACCGTCGGTCTAAATGAAGATTCATGCCTCTTTGCCTCCATTAAACATAAATCAGATAATCAGTTGATCAAATCATTTTCCTGAGGTGGAGATCAGTCGAATTGCTCAGCGAGGCTGTTCTCTCCATTTATCTTCACTTGATTTACTTTGTGTTTGTTTGTTGCTCTATGTGTTGCTGTGCTTTATTCTTTTGAACGCTTGCACGTTTTCTTAGTTGCTTGTTTGCTTCCTGTAAGAAGGAAGGAAAGAAATGGGAGAGTGAGAGCTGGGATTTTAACCCCTGTCCTTGCTTCTTTTTTTAAAGGAGTGGTTCACCATTTTGTGAATGTTGTCATTTTCTGCATGTCTAAAAATCATAAAATGCGTACGGCATTAAATGACACGCGAAACGCTTAAAATGCGTGAAATGACACGCAAAATACCCTTAAAAGTGGCGTGCTATTCTTACGCCATCCCATGAGATCACGTTGAGTTTACGCATTTTTCGGCCCATAGAGCTTGCGCACTGGAGACTTCCGCCTAAACTTAGACCTCTACTAACTTGAAGTGGGATGCGGGAAAAAAATGTTTTCTCAGTTTTTCAGCCACTTCTTCTTCTGGTGCAGTTCCTGGGGGCTTGGTTAGCTTCGCTTTGGATAACAACTTGAAACAGGGGGAAACAGTTTATCCTGCTTCTGTCCAAAAGTAACAAAATCCTTTTCTTCTATTAGTCACAAATGTTCAGGCTACTGTTGCACACAAGCTTTCCTGTTATCTTCACTCAATGCAACACCAGCTGACAGGCTGACGTGAAGCAATATCAAACTACAGTTAGCTAACTGTGACCCACTATATGTGTGCAAGAGATTATTTGCACCATCATTTTAGATTTTGATCACTAGTGGGATTACATTTCATTCCTCCATAATATACGTCTTAATAATGTGGAGGTCGCACCGAGGTCAGGTCCTATTGTAGGCGACTGACTGTGTTCATGCTTTTGAGCTTGTAGCTTGGAGATGTTAAGACCATCTGCCCGCTGACAAAAAGTGTTACACATTACTTCATTATGGAGATGTTAATTTGAGCTGGGTTGCTATTTTCAAGTGACCTTTTAGTTTGATGAGAAACAGAAGTGTTTTCACTCTGGATATTTTACGTTGTAGAATATGTAAAAGATATTAAGTTGGCAGCTTTGGATACTGATTAAACTCAAAGATGATTTTGGTAATAACTAACAGAGTGTGCCTGATAAAAATAATACCAGTCCAGTTTGAATAGGCTCTGAGCAGTTGAATAATATGTGCTAAAATAAGGAATTTAATGGGGTACTTCTGGTTTTACACTACAGGACTAGAATCACTAGGCGTTTTTCCTGTGCATGCGTGTCTTTGTGCATGTACAGGGTGATGTCTCTTCATGCAGCCCAAGAGAGGTGGCAACATATTTTCAAGACCTATTGTTTGAAAAGGATGTGAAAGCCTTAAAGAAATTTCTGCGTCATTTCAACTAATACATCTGCAGCTGTATGTGCCCATATGTAACTGTGACAGATGGGTGTCATGAAATCGTACTTAACAGACTCGTCTTCCTCCGCCTCTCCCTCTTTGGGAACATACGGATTCGGCTTGCCTTTTCAGAAGTGTTTGATCAGAAGAAGTCTGCTGAGGATTTTTGCTTTGAACTGACTCACATCTGTGACGAGGTTCTATTCTGTTGTTTGGGGCATCATAGAGGCTATATTCTGCTCATAAAAAAGCAGAAACACTGTGTACTCTGTCCGTTATTTTTATATGTGGAGGCGGGTTGCATGCTGCATTTGAGAAGCATAAAGTTATGTTTGTCAGCATAGATCACAATCTGTGGATCTACTTGTCTACGAAGATTTCTGCATGCTACTGCGCACATGCATATATGAACATAAACACGTCTGTGTTCATTTTGTTGCCCTCCTGTCAGATTCTTTCAGTCTGACAGGGGTACTTTCTAATCTGCACCATTGGCCACATTTTGTGATAAAGAGGACAAGCTGCTTCTGGACACCAGGGGAACGTTATGAATTTATCATGGGAGCCAGTAATGAGGCAGCATCAGCATTGCATGGAGGTGACGCTCCACTCGCCTTCACAAGGCTGTCTGTGGTTAGGGATGAATTATTTGTCTTTTTTTGAAAAAATTTTCTTAGAAAAACATTGATCACAGAATCACAGATCGACCTGATCGGCAATGAAAGTCAGCCGGCACGCTGTCAGAATCTGCCTGCTTTACTTTCCCTCTGTCCCATATAGTCTACACCCATACCCATACCAAAGAATTTACTTTTTGCCCACTCGTTGCCTCTCGCTTTCGTCTCGCGTTGAAATCTGGATTCCTTGACAGCCTCGGCGAAGGCAGCGTCTGCGTGTACATCAGGATGTAGCTGTGGTTGTGTCTGTTGGCATGGACAAGGCTTTTTTTTTTCTTCCCGGTGCGGTGCAGTGTGTGTTTGTAACTCTATCCAGCATGCTGTTTCATCGCAGTACATCCAATGCTGAGGTCCTGTGCAATGTCAGAACAGATCTATGTTTAATGTGCAAGCAGGGCCCAATTACTCAGCACCCATCGCTGTACCTAGAGACATTAAAGAGGCCCCTTTGGATGCCCGATAACAAGTCATTATGTCATGATCCACCTCGGACCTGGTTGGTCAGACGGCGTGGTATGGTAATCCCCTTCGAGGACACTGATTGCTCATCCCCTACTCTTGCATCACGGACATTTGTAGTTTGCCTGAAGTGTTATTTGAGGCTCCTGTCTTGGTTTTTCTTTTTTCTTTATTTATTTCAGAGACTGAAATATTGAGATGAGCAGCAGCAGCAGCAGCACCCCTCCTCCTTGGTGCCTCTTCATCTCTCGTTTCCTTCTCTTCCTCCTGGAGGCCTTTTAGGAGAGCAGCTGAGTCACCATCTCCTCCCTCTCCTCATCCTCTATCTGCTCTTGCTCCTCCTTCCTCCACCTTCCTTCTGTTTTGCCTTTGCCACAGATGGTGACAACCTGTGTCATTTCCCGAGGTCCACTTTTAACCCCCTGCAGAGCCTCAGCAGAGAGAGTGTATGTATGTACATTTTTTATTTTTTTTTGCATTTAGCAGAATTTATGTTTGTGAGGGTTTTTTATATATATACTGTCAGCTAGCATCTCCTCTATTAGTCACTCCTATTAGTCAGAGTTGTAGCACGGACAGCAGCAGCACATTCATTGATAGAATTTCCCTCCAGAGTTGAGATTTATGCCTGGAAGATGAGAGAGTGTGGCTGTCAACCACCCATCCAAGGACACACACACGGATACAGTCTATGTTCCTCTGAAGTGCCTCAGTTTTGACTAATCCATTTCGAAGGCTCTCCTCCTTCCATGGCTCTGTCAAAAAGCATAATCCCTCATCACCTTCCCTAAGCCTCTTCTATTTTTCTATTTTTTTTTATGCTTCTATTTTTAATTTCTTTTAGCATAGTCCCATGTTTTCTTGTGTCTAATAAGTGTTTGAAGGCATTTCCGTTCTCTTTCTTTCTTTTTGTTGACTCCTCTGTTTTTTATTCTACATGGCCAGCACCCTCATGCATGCTTCTCTTCTCTGCCAACTCTTCCTCTTTTCAAACGCTTGACTTCTTTTAACAAGGAGCTCACTGTTGCATTAGCTAATCTCTCAGAAGACGTGTCACAGATACAGGATCTACTGCTTCTCCTACTTCGGCTCATCGTTATACACAGGCGCTGCTTTCCAGACAAGCATCCTCTCATTATTTAACCAGCAGAAAAAGGAGAAATAGGGGAGAACGTGTACATTTGTGAGCACTAAATGTGATATTGAAGTTTGAAGATTAATCAACAATTAGCTGCTGTGATGTGCCGTCAGACTCTTCCTGTGTGTGTGCTCTGTGAGCAGTTTCAGTGCCAGCGTTGTTGCTTGAGTTCCGATAATTGCCTCAGAATTCTTCCTGTAATTAACACTCTTGGATAATTAAGCAAGAATCCCAGACCTCGCTATTCTCACATTATTATGCAGACACAGACGCTGTGATGGCATGACCACACATTGCAAGATCAGATTATGTGCTGATATTTTCATTGATGTGAAGGTTGTAACTTTAAACTTAAAAAGATAAATAAATAAAAGAGATTCAGCTTCAATATTTTCGTTTTTCCCAGCGGTTTGTCTTTTACTAATGTGGTCACATTTTAGCTGAGGCTGTTTTTGACAACCAATTCAGAGCTTGCTGTCTTGACTGCAGCGAGATTAGAGCTGAGTGGCGGAGAGATAGGAAGTGGACCGGGCAATGTGGCAGTTCCCAACGGCACAGGATTAGAGGGTGGGACAGTGAAGTAGGCCATACAAACAGGCTCAGCTGAAATACGTACAACAGACCATAACATAGACAGAGCTGGATGGCCCAGTACATTTCATCAGCATGTCATTATGTTGTAATCCCAGGCCAGCCACTGCACTGGCTGCATGTGTGTCAGACAGGGATAGTTTTTGGTCAGGGACACTTGTGGATATTACTGTTTTCACTTTGACGCTGTATCACAAGACTTTGCTCACAGATGTGCCCTATTTTATCAATAACTGTTTTTGGTGCAAGGTTGCCCCGTGTCAGGTATGAGATTCAAAAATGATTTAGTGTTTGTCTGCATGTTAGGAAACAGAAGAACGTACCTATGGTAGTGGGGACTGTTCGAAGCTTTTTTGTGTTACTTGTCTTTCTTAATGTGTTATTATGAAGTAAATGTTCATTGCACAATGTAATGCTATAGCTTAATGACTCCCTCAGTGCCTAGATTTGATTCTGTATGAATATCGCTTCACTATGGAGTCTTGTCTGCCACCGGGCACGAAATCTCCCGGGAAAATCAAGGCTGACTGGTGATCCAGTGCCAATTTCTATCTGCCTTCATATCTCCCTTGTAGACTAAATGGATGAATAAACTCATGCTGTCCTGTGTTGTTAGTAGTTGCTATTCTGAGGAAAACAGAAAGAGATCCGGTTGTCTTTGCAGTGGCGTTGCCAACAATAATACCACTTGGAAACGCTAAGGGGGGGGGAAGTTGTTTCCACTCAAATGGCTTATTTTGAGAGTCAGAGGAGAAGAAATATTTAAAACAATCAACAATGTTTTGCTTTTTTTCATTCAAATTAGGGTAATCTAATGATCTTCCACACTGTGCTATATATACAATGTGCAATACAGAAATCACCCTAATTGAATGGAAACTTAAACTGAGATCGTGAACCCTTATTTGAAAGCAGATGAGTAGCTGAGAGATGGACGGCCAAGACCCTTTCAGACCACCTCAGCTGGGATTTAATGGGACTAATTACATGAAATGACATGATCCACAATAACAACACAGCACTGTGAATCCTTGCTTTCCAAAGAAAATGATCAGCCTGTGCATTTCAGTCAGTCAAGACAGATGAAGATGAGAGGGGCGAAGGGGAGGTCAGAATTGCCAGCCAGCATCATGTTACAGCAGAGAGACAGAAAAAGCCAGCTTCAAATTTCAAATGTATTCGCATGACGGGCTTTAATCCCTTATTTCGCCTTATGCTACCTGTGCCTCATTGCCTCAAGTGACACAAGTGTAATTTTGCAAGGAGCTATCAATGCACATGTTGCAGTGAACTCTAACAAGTAGGCTCAATCACGAGGTAAATGTCTGTATTTATCTTCACTTTTTCTGTCTATCAGTCCATCTCTAACCACTGTGAAGTGTCCACCTTTTATCCAAATTGGATCTTAAAGGGATAGTTTGACATTTTGTGACCTTTTTGCCGGGAGTTAGATGAGAAGATTGATATCTCTCACTGAAGAATAGACTCTGTGCTGAAACACCGAAGTGTTTGTCTATTGTGAAGGAAGTGAAGTGTGAGTATTTTGTCCTCCATTTGAGATGTGCTACCCCTTCATATTTTTTGGAATATACTCACTGGATTTTGGGTTTAGCACTTCACTGAGAATCCCAATGGTGAAGTTCAACATTCTTTTTCCATTTCATTTGCCTTCATGTCTGTTTGATAAATGAGAATCAACCAGATAGCTTAGCTTAGCATAAGGATTGTAAACAAGGAAACACTACAACAAGTGTGAAACATCCAACTGTGGTTTCATAGAGGGGTTATGAGATATAAGGCATTGCTTTAGAGGTGCTGGTAGCCAGATTTTGTTATCTTTGGACAGCCTTTGTGTACAGCTAAGCTAATTGGCTGTTTGCTTTAGCTTCTTATGTACTGTACATAAACAAAAGTGTTGTATCCATCTTTAGCTAACTGTAGCAAGAAAGCTGAAAACTGTTCCTTCAAATTTTGACCCCCACTGGCATTAGTGCAGGTATACCCCGTCTCACTTTGTCTTATCCTCCTTGGGCATCGTCCTTTATACATCCTCCACTTCCACCTTCTTTAGTTTCACTCTTTCTCCTCACCTTCAGTTTACTCTGGTTTCATAACTATAATAGGTGGCCATTCTGTTGCAGGGCCAGCCAACACCCCTGACAACCAAAGTCACCTTCTCAGTGTACAATTTGTCTTGTTCGGACACAAGCTGTGTGCGTTTCAGTGTAGACATTTTTAGTGAACTTTTGAACATGTACTTTGAAGGTAAAAAGCCTCTGCAGACTCCCCTGATTTTGTGTTTTTGTGTGTTACATTTTATTAGAATTAAATAGTCTTCTTTTGTAAACTCACTAGCTTAGTGAGTGTGGACCCTAAGCCGTCTGTCTGTCATCATCAATTGTCTGGAATGATGAGCTGTCCTCCAAAACTGTCATATCAACCTGCCAAAGGCATCTTGTGTCCCATGAGTGAGTTACATTGTCAGCTTTAGTTATGTTCATGCTTCAAATCGGATTTGAAATGCGGTGATTGAATCAATTTGTTTCTTTGAATTTGTCACAGCAGCTACAGCCAGAGAAATATTATTGAGTTTATCTCATACTGTCCTTACGGGTTTACAAGGAAAGTGGTAAAGCAGCTATAATCAATATTTTTGCATTTTTTATTACTACAGATCAAATGTCTAATGTGTCATTTGAAAGGCTTTGCTCATAATGACAAACCCACAGGTAATTATCACCCAATTTTTCAAGTCCTCTGAGCTCGACAGAGGGGTTTTGGGTTTTTTTAGCTCCTTTTAGCTAATTGTTTTGATTTTCAGACCTGTAACTTTACTGTTTTCACTCTCTCTGTTCTCATAACATCATATAGAGACGCAGCAGGCAAAAATCCCTAAAAACCTACGATACGCTACCTGCCCAGCACCAACAATATACAAAGTTAGCGACTAGTTTCTGAACATAGTTTAGCATTAGCGTTTATTGACTTAAGAGCCAAATATTTTAATCAGTAGTTGGTAGAGACCAAGGAACGGAGCTAAAATGAGAGTGAATATTACACTTATATTCATCAAAGTTCCAGAAACACAAGTCTTGTAAACAGGCAACTGTTTGCTAGCAAGTTTGTAATATCAACTGAAAAGGTGATATTCTGTCACTGTCTTCACATCATGTTTCCACTGCCGCCAAGTGGCCAAAAACACTTATTGCAGGTTTAAGCTTCATTGGTGACAATGTTTTTTATTTGGTTTGGTGAATGCGCTCGCTGGAGGACTGAGCAGTTTGATTTCCTTGCGGTCATGCGGGTCAAACCTCCAATCAGAGAAAAAAAAATGATGTGTCCGTTAGAAAAGTCTTTGCTAGCAATGCTTGGATACTGTCTAATAAGGCGTCTGACAGTTCATGTTTGGCTGACAGCGGCTCAGTCAGCTATCTCCTCTTGAGCATCGTGGATGGACAGCTGCAGTGTCTAACACAATGTGAAATACGCAGACTCCCAGCTATCTGCTCCATCTGTCTTCGTGCATGTAACAAGTGCCGTTCTCAAGTGGGACCGTCAGCAGTACAGAGGCTGATCTGCCCGATTCCATTAGTGCCTTTCAAAGATGTCTCTTCCTGGTTTATTACTCAGACAAAACCTTCTTCACCTCGCTGCTGTCGAGTGATGAATTATGAATAGATGTGAATCCAGCAGCACTGCCGCCCCGGCCTGAGGATTACTTTCAATTTGCACACAGACTCGCACTGCTGGTCAAACTTCTTTCTCAAGTGACCTCGAGGGCAGTATTAGATTGCCGCCTGAAACTCTAACCCCGCCAAACATGTATAAAAGTTTGAGAAATTAATCTCTATGGATGCTCAATGCATAGTATACGGTAACACAATGAGCGCTCCTCTTGCTTGCTCCTGTGTTTGACTTCTACATGAGTGACATCACCTCTTACGTGTAGATAACACTTCTCACTTTCCTTGGGAGGGACGAGGAAGGTGCAGTGCATGTGTGACCCCCCTCTCAGACACTTGCTGACTCCAGATAACTGGTTGTAATTGGCCCGGTTGATGAGCTGGCAGCAGGCAGTGAAAGGGAAATAGAAAGGACAGCGATCCTTTTAAAGAAGCCAATGAGAAGGACACGGAGAGCCTGCAGGCTTCAAGAAGGATTAGAACAGGCTCCAGCAGATTTAGGCTTATGATGCTTCAACCTTGAGGGGCTGAAAAAGGACAAGGAAAGTGCTGGAGACAGAATATAAAATGAGAGTTTACATCTTTTACAGTGTATCTGATATGCAATACTCTTATTTATCCCCTCCTCTCACCTTGATCTTTAGATGCGCTCTGTTAAGAGATGTTGGTAAACAAAAGGATTTTTCTAAAGATCACTGTCCCCAAGACACTAACCTTTATATAACCTTTATACTAACCTTAATACACAACTCACACATATTCATGTGCAGATCGAGAACAGTGTGTGCTTGTGTGAATATGCACGGCTGTCTCTTTCTTTCTGTATCTCGGAGCATTCATCCGTTTTCATGTGTAAAATGGACATGTAAATCTGTGTGTGTGTGTGTGTGTGTGTGTGTGTGTGTGTGTGTGCGTGTGCGTGCGTGCGTGCGTGCGTGCGCGCGCGCGCGCGTGTGTGTTATGATGAAGATGTGAAGCGTGTGATGTGTGATGCTGGCCTACTATGCCCCGTCTCTGCCTCCCTGGAGTGGCAGGGAGTGTGAGAGTAATGGTGAGTTGAGCCAATTGGCATGGAACAATGAAGTGATGGCTGGTGACACGGTAGGGAGACCGGCCAGGCAGGAAATAGATGCCAGGAAAAAATACTGATCACACTCACCTCCACCTATTGATGACTTTGTCTTTCTGGCTCTTGTCTCAATCTAAGTGAAAACTGCAAAGTGTTTGTTTTGATGAAGATAGACAGCTTTAGTCATGCATTTACGGGATAAATTGGTTCAAATGAAGGGTCATTTATATTCAGGACTCCTCTGTGTTTATGGGAATTAAAGTTGGCTGTTAACTTGGTGGCTAGTAATTCTGGCTTCTGAAAATGATTCTTATTAACCTTTGATGTGAGGTTGTCTTCATTCTTAGATGAAAAATCCCTTCTCTATGGGTTTTAGACTGTTTTAGACATCTTTATTTATTACTTCTTACTTACTTTATATGGGAGAACTGTTGCCATTAGCACTGAGGCCAGATGATGATTTGTCATTGTTTGTACAAATTTAAAGCTGGGGGGTAAGAGGCATAACAACAGCAGTGTTCTGTGTTAACTTGCCCCCAGTTCTCTATTTTACCAGCATAATGGAAATAAAAAAAGAGTATTATATAGTTATAGGCTGCACAGGTGCCATGCATACAGAAACTATGAAGGCGGAGGACTTGACAACCAGCCATTTACTCTGAAGTTCTGAGAGTCACACAGTAATGGATGTTTCCAAGTCATTACATCTAGTATTAGATCAGGCTGCTTTCAAGGACACAAATCTCGTGGGTTAATGGTCCTTGACGCCATCAGACTGTGCTATTTTATGAACTTATCAGTTATTGCCAGAAACAATCAAGCCAGCGTCCAATAACAAATTCTATTTTATTTCCATTCTTTCTAAAGACAGCCCCAAACTATTTGGACAAGGACAAATTTACATTTTGACATGTTCACTGAGCACAAACAATCCGTCCGTTCCACCAGTTCCCCCAATTAGGTCCTCTCTTTCCTAGTGGTCTGTCACTTTTCATCCCTGTGAAGTCATGTAAGTAGCCTGAGACGCTGCTTGGGGAGGGGGGGACTGCTGGTTGACTGACACACTCTGATCACAGGGGCTTAAAGAGAGAATGGCCATTTAATAGGCTCGATGCCAGCAGCCGCCTGCCCTCATGGCAGACTGGTGGCTGACCGGTGCAGTCGTCCCACTGCGACACCCGTATTGTTGTGTTCCAGATGACTCCATACTGCCTTTAATTCATGACCACATTTTGGACCATCACATGGCTGCCATATAAATGAAGTGACATAGATAGTTTTAAAATGATTATGGTTGAAAAGGGACCATAGGCATTTGGGAGATGCACTTATTCGCTTGCTTGATGAGAGTTAGATAACAAGACGTGTGCTACTTTCATGTCTGTCCATCAAATATAAAGGTTGAGCCAGGAGACAGTTAGCTTAGCTTAGCATAAAGACTGGAAACAGCTTACCTAGCTCTGTACAGAGGGAACAAAAATGTGCCTACCAGCACTTCTTAAGTTAAATAATTTAGCCTTTGTGTCTCTGTGTAGATACTTTATGCACGTGAAGGGATTCCACAGGTGTAGTTTATTATTCTTTAATTGTCCCTTAAATAGTGGAACTATTCCTTTAAGTTACCTGCCTATAACGTCAGGTACCATTAACTTGATCCATTCATTAAGATTTAATTCTGAACATGACTTTTGGACATAAGCTCAATTTCCCAAATCTGTTCAGGAATGTTTTCTCTCATATCAAAAGAGAAATAATAGTTGGTTTAATGGGAAACATTCGATGCTAAAATAGCAAATATTTAATGTGAAACATTAATGACAGTAATTGGATTTTTTAATCAGCATTAGTTTATTCACTGTGAGCTCCCAAGTCTCATGAGGCCTTGAAATAAATAAGCACGGGATAAATAAGTCGGCCACCCACGTAATAGGCCTACATTGATGGAGCACACTAATGAATTACTGTTACAGAGCGTGGCTAATGAATATGTGTTTGGGTTGTGTTTCGATACAATAAAAACTGCTGAGGGCTCAGAGCCTCGACTGGAAACATTGACTGTGTGTATATGTGACCGGGGGAAAAAGTGTCACCCTGCATTATAGTGATATGGGCGGTGGCCCCTCAAAGAGTGGCATCAAACTTAATGTTCTTTTGAGCGACCGATCCCTTTGCATTAACTCAAACTGACGGTGCCAGGATTGGTGTGAGTGTTTGTGTAGGAACCCCGATATTACATTAGTTTTAACCTTCATGCCCCCGTACAAACTGATAAAACGTGAAAAAGTTTATATTCAGAGTATGTGGACAGACGTAATAAAATTGGACACGTTCCCAATACAGTATATTCATTTTAAGGAGCATAATTTCCTTTGGATTGTTCCCACTTTCACCTCAGCCATTTGAATGTAACTTATTGATCTATACTTCTCTGAATGGGAACACATCTCACACACATCTTGCATTCTGGTCCGTTGTTGTAAGTGACAACATTACTTACAGTACACACATCACAGAGTTATCCTCTGTAATGAATCGGCTTCTGTTCGGTCGTTTAGTGTCGATACTGGAGAGTGGATCTAGCATAATGTCCTCTTGTTCTAAGGGAGCCTAAAATCGTAAATTTACTGTTGTAATTTAGTGTAAGAACCCTTCTAATGGAGTGAGGTTTATCTGAGAATATCCTACAATTGGACCTGGAATCAAACTTTGCAGTTCTGATTCAGTCTTACTCTAGCTGATGCAAAATAAAGTTAAAATTAAAACACTTTCTTATGGTGGCGGTGCTTAATCCAGTAACAATTACCCAGTATTATACAGCCTTCGCAAACAAGTAGATGCAAATGAGCATACAGTATAATATGCATAAGCCTGTCAAATATGGTGCAGCCTGGAGAAACAGACGAGTTCACATTTTTCATTAGTTTTGTAGGAAGCAATCAAGTTCACAGTTTCCACCAAATTGCAGCTTATAAACGGATCATACATTTTATTAAGGTTACAATGCCGTATCATGTGCAGGTGGTTTTGATTCATTCTTCTGTTTTTAGTGCTATAGTGCCAGAGGAAGTGGTCCCATAATATTTTGTTTGAAAAGTTTTATTTGAATGAAAAGAGACTCTTCTGGCATTTTTTCCTCATAATTTGATTGTGAACACAGAAACTGAAGAACAATCTCTCACCTGCTTCCCTCTGAAGACCAGATGATCGGAGCAGATTTTGGAGCACCTTGCTGATTAAAACTGTATGTTAATGAGGAAATTTTTTTTTTTTTTTTATGTTGATGGGAAATATATATTGACATTGCCATTCACATTCATTAGTGTGATTTATGACCTCATTAGCAATGATGCTATTATTAGAATATCATGGAGATTCTTTGCCAGCTCATGTGCCTTTTGTTTAATCGTGTTTGTCTAAGTTTTTTTGTTTGTTTTTTTTGTTTTTTAAACAACCTGACAGCACTTAATTATGTCCATAAAGATGGAGGAAATGCAACAAACATGTCTGTGTGCAGGTTGTGTGACATAAATCGTAATTTTTAGACCTCGGTTGAAACGTAAACATACCACCAAAGTTTAGCTTCATGCACCGTATAGTTTCATGGCAGCTCAAGTGGAAGACCAGTAATTGCATCATTGTATGACTGATCTCCCATCAGTCATGTTGTAGGTAATGAGAGTATCATGTGTTTGTACCGCTTGGATACTGTATGTGGCTATTGCAGCTCCAGCTAAGGTCGAAGTCTCTGTGTCAGTGGGACATGGCCATGCAGCATAACATCTTCAATTATTTAGCTCCTGTTCGTAGAAGCCTTTACGTCCATAAGCCCTGAAACAGTTCTCTCTTGTTAAAGATTCATGACACATGGCAAGACACATTCTTAATCACCCCTTTGTGTCCTTTGGTTTCACTGGACAGAAGTGCAATTTAAGAATCTCACTGTAATCCATTATGATAATTAAAATCCCATTTGACACCATTAAACTAGTATTTCATATCAATCTGCATGCGGTGCGGAGGTGTAATGGCGAGTTCAGACATATCTGATCAGTTCACTGCGGCAGTTTTGTTATGCAGGGCCCGAGGACAAAACCACATTATATAAGTGGAAGGTTTGCACGCGATGCCCCTCATCCATCTTCTGACCGCTCCTGTCAGCTCAATGTCCACAGCCGCTGGAAGGACCCCTGTGTGGTCAAATACTTAAACATACTGTATATACTTACTGTATGTTAATACACACTCATTCTTCCTCCTAACCACACATACTCGCATACACACACAGTACAGGTGGCCATACTCCAGCATTCTGTTCTAAACCCAGCGACTGGCTGTCCTTGCCTGTGGTGGGTGGCATGGCCCTGGCGGTAATAACAATCCATCACCAGACTGCAAGGTTCGACGTTACAGGGTCGTTAAAGGGAACAAACAACTCAGTCTTTTTTCTCCCTCCCTCTCTCTCTCTCTCTCATCAGGTAAGTGTGTGTAATGGCCTGTGTGAGTATGTGTGTGTTCCCTGGACCATGCACTGCCAGGGGCTTCAGGGTCTCCCTACACGGATTGATAGACACTGACGATGGCTTCCCTCAGTGTAAATGAGTAATGTGTTTTCTCTCTGGTGGACGGACACACACACACACACACACACACACACACACACACACACACACACACACACACACACACACAGAGTGCTCATGTAAAGTGCAATGAGTGGGCATAGTAGAGCTGAGTGTGAGCGCAGCCATTTGAGGAGCTCTTATGGATGTTATGCGTCGGCCCGTGTGCCTTTTCTGGAGAACGCTCGGCTACACCTACACACTCAAACACGCTTCCTGCCCATTTGTCAGCTGCGTCCTACACCTGCAGCAGGATTATCAGTCTCACCCCCTCTTCTATTGCTGTTGATTCTTTCAGGCCCTGTCTTGCTATAGATGATATGCAGACACCTCATATAGAGCTGTACAGCGATTGAGACGCTCATGAACAATACTGTACATCATGGTGAATTTTTAGATAATGCTTCTTTCCATGTTGTTAAAAGCCAAGGCTGGTAATATTCTATATTCAAGTCTTGACCTGGCCTCAAAATGCTCCAGATCCAAATCTGATTGAGCTACATGGGACGTGTCTTAATAATTACGATCCAGTGTGCTGTTGGCATGAGGTGGTTTACTTTGTCAGAAACAATGTTTGGGTGGGTTTTATGGGTCAAAGAACATCCACATGAATACCAGGACTCAGGGTTTTCCACTAGAACATTGTATTGTAGCCATGATCAATGTCATTCACTTCATCTGTCAGTGGTTTTAATGTTGTTGCTGATCGGTGTATAAAGATGGACATCAGGAGAGCTCCCCAAAAGTGAAGCCAAAACATCTCAATCACCCCCTGGTGGTGGGCTGCAGTACACAGGGGGCATGACATGGGACAAGTATAAACAAATTTTGAACTCTGTAACAAATTTTCCCCAACTTTTTATTTGATGCCATAAAAAGGGGGTGAAACATGATTGAGAACTGAGTATTGCTTGCGATTGAGCCAGGCGGGTGTATGGGCAGGAACTCGATACCGCGTCTCCACCATCTGGTCACTACTGCGCAGACTCTGGCTCCAAATGATGTCACCAGCACAAGATGGCAGCGCTCGTATGCGGAATATTTTTGGCTTCATTTTTGCACAGTGGGAGGAAGTGGAGACACGTCATCTTTATTTATGTCAATGGTTTTAACCATTAACTAATACATTAAACTAAACATTAACCATAACTAAAAATAGTCCCTAACAAATGCACTATTGACTTCTGTTTGAAAAATATGTTTTTCATTTTTAGAAATGAAAGTAGATATCGGTGACCTGTTTTTACATCCTCAGTAGAAGCAAATGATCACTGGGGAATTTGGAAAGTATTGAGAGACAGACCAACACATTGTTGTAGTGGTTTTTCACGGGATTTTTCCAAAACTTTTCACAAAATGTGAGCCAAGACACACATAGCTTTGCCTCTGCGCACACAGTCTGCAGCCCAGCATTTGAATCTCTTGTCTCTACTCACTCAGACACACACACACTTTTTGTCTTATTAGAGAAGCCTTATGCATACTGTACGTGCATGTCTAATGTTTAAGACAGCGAGCATCAGCAGTGCCCTCTGTCTGATCCCATCCTAATGTCCTCATGTTGAAATGTGGGGGGCCTCACGACCCATTATTTTGAAAAGCCGAGAAGGACAGCGTTTGCGTAAGGCCCATTAGCTTAATTTGCTGTCTTTCAAGCCCCAATAGCTTCTGTTTAGACACAAATAGATTGTAGATGATATAAGGCTGGAGAAATAAATGATGTAACGGTTTGTGCAGGAAGAGTTGGTGAGAGGAGGGGGTAGAGAGGTGTCAGAACATCTCACTGAGCCCCTTTGCCCCTGCCGCTTCACAGCCCACTCCACTGTCTAAATATGGCTCTGTTGCTATCTAACCTGCACTTGGCTTTTTTTTTTTTTAAACTTAAAAGTCACACATCTCTCGCTCCCTCCCTATGTCACTGCAGTGTTTGGATGGTAATTCAGCAGCGGTCAGAGAGCACATGAATTCCGGGTCACCCCCCCCTCTGCCATCTGCAGTACACAGACTGAGCTCAGGAGGACCCTCGCTGACTGTAGCTGGAGAGAGGAGACACCTGGCTACTGGGAACTGGATGACTAATGGGTGAATTCACAAAATCAATTAAATGATTATACTCCAACTGTAATCAAGAAGACATCGACATCTTCATCTTTTATTTTGTAGCATAAAGATCAGAAATAAAATGCATATAACAGTAATATTAGTAGAAGCTAGTTAATTAAACAACAAGACTTGGAGTTTACAGCCATGCTAGCATATCTGTGATGCTCGGAACAGTGCTGCTTTGAGCTAGAATGCTGACGTTTAGCAGATATGTTTACCATGGTCACTATCTTAGCATGTTAACATTTGCTATTTTAGCAATAAACACAAAGTAGCTGAGACTGATGGGACTCAGTCTTATATTTTATTTGAACAAATTTAAACTTTGACCTGATGATGGCACAAGATGAAAAGTTAAAGGAACAGCCCTCCCAAAAATGAAAGTAGTCCACCAAACATGTCTGGGGCTTTACAGTAACAAAGCATTGCAGCATTCTCTTAAACAACTGAAGAAGCTGGGGTTTTGAAAATAAAATAAAATATCAGCACAATAAATCCAATACTTGTTGAGACAACTAAAACAAATCTCAACCTCATGGTGGCGCTAGAGGAAAAGACAAGAAGTCACAAAGTCATTGGGATACATTGTATAGCAAACGTGATATACATCAGCTTGGTCTGTGCTGTTGAGGTGACCATTAAAATCATATCATAATTTCTGAAATGAGTGTTTAATAATAAAGATTAAAGATGAGTTAAATACAGAAATAGTTTGAAGTACTGTTAGGATCTTAAGGGAATGCCCTCTTGGCTCTACTAAAGTTTAACCTATAGACGAGGCCAGACATTCAAGAGCAAGTACAGTTCAAAATGAAGAAATGTGAAACAGTGGCACTAACAACCAATCAAGCACCTCTGTTTGCAGCAGCAGCTGCTGTATGAAATGTACAAACGATCATGAAAGAGAAGGCATCAACAACAGATCCTCTAACAAAGTCTCTTTAATTAGATTTTAATAACATCACATTCCCAGTTGTTTCTGTCAGCTTTTGACTAAAGACAGCTTATAATACCATTGAATTCACAGTATGTGACTGCTTTTACACTGACATGTACTGAATATTTTAATTTGAATGAATAAAAAAACAAAACATGTCATGATATTAGACTGCTTCAATAAAAGTGTAATATTCCCTGTGTTCCTAAATGTTAAATGGAAATTTGTGTGTGAGAACAAAACAATGGCAGAGTTTCTGTACAGCGGCTCTTATTAACCCAGAAACATACCGTTTGTAAATATTTGAATGCTTCAGGCGTCATGATTTTTTTTGTTTTGTTACAAAAGTGTCACCTAAAATTTGTATCACAAGTGTGGGCCCCAGTTTCGAGCAGCCAACAATAGTGTGAAGCCATCCTCTATGATTTGTGCTTGCTGTCTGACTTTCATTGTCATGGCAGCAGAGTTTGAGCGTCTTTCTGTCGTATCTAGTGGAGAACTGAGGTGTTTTACCTCCAAGAGGACACAAAAACTCGTGTACGTAAAACTGAGCCTTTAGGGTCTCACAACTCACAGTTCAAATGAGCACTTGGTCACTTTTGTAACCACTTTGGTGACAGCTAGCTATAAAGAAACACTGTCTTTGCTCAAAGACCTTTTTGACAGCACACACTTTGACATGTCATAGCATTAAAAGCCAGGTGTGAATCATGATATTAAATTCCATTTAGCTGCTCCAGTTTCAGGGTCCTGGTATTGTGCCTGCAGGCTCACTGTCATACTGTCATAGAATGGTTATTGATGTTATTATGAAAGGCCTGTTTGCCTCTTAGCTCAATACGATCTGGTTTTTAAGTGAAAGATCTCTGAAACTTTCATTTACTTGAAGGCCTCAAAAAACTTGCTGATGATACTAGCAGAGTCTTTTTAAGCCCTATAGGCCTTACAAAGTCTATGTAAACAATTTTTCAGCCCGTTGACAGCTGAGATGCCCAAGTATGTAAAACTGGTGTGGCTAACAGCATAACACTCTTAATAGAAACAATTAAAAAAAGATGTTTCAATTAAATTAAATTCACCCCAGTGTGTATAAATATTAAGGCATTTCCAGAATAGGACATTACTCCAGGCAGTTTTTCTTCTAAATGAACGTACTAGATGAGTAGAAAAGATAAAGAAAACTGACCTCTTGCCTAAAGCTATTGGATGTGTGCACACAGTTATCTCATATATAATTAATCCGTTTGACAATGACAGACAATAGCCGCATTTAGGACCTACATGCAGACACCAAGACACAGCAGGTAGAGTTAAGGATCAGAAAGAATAAAGGTACAGCCGAGAAATAACTTATCAGATATCTATGAGATGCAAGAAAATACCCCCCTAGATATTTACTGCAGAGCTAGTGAGCGAATGAGCAGTGTGTGCAGGCAGGTGGCTGATGACAGACGTTCAGGTGAGGTCAGTGGCGGGAAACACGCCGAGGGTGGACAGTTGTGTTTCAGCTGAGTATGGAAAATCAGAGATGAAGATGACTATGAAGATATTTTGAAGCAGGATGTCATGACTGTGCAGGCGTCGCCATGACAACATTAGACACCTACTCCATTGTCCTTTTGAAGATGATTGGAGCATTGCACTTTATATCAGAGCTGCGTATTGATTTTGCCTGCAAGACATAGCTGGTGTAGTTCGGTCGGGTGAACATCCTCTTACTTCACTTTTTATATAACTGAACTTTACTGAGCATTACTCTCTACCAGGAACATCATGTCTATCTGACGAAGCAGACATTTTCAACCCTGCTGTGTTCTGCTCATTTATTTAAATGGAATGTTTTCCTGAACCACTAAACTATGCAGGTTTTAATCTGCACACATTTGTTTCTGTAACCGCAAGACAAAGACAAAATGAAAGTGTTTGACACTCTTTTCCCTTCTGCAGCAGGGAACAGCCCACAGAGTTGTACCCCCACTGTGTAATCAGAGATAACAGAAGTTATTGATGATAAAAGAAAAAAATATGGGGAGTCATCAAAAGGTTGAATAAAAAGAAAAAGAAACAGTGACTGTCAGAGCTCGCTTGTGAAAGTCCATGGTGTTGTTTGTTAGTCTAACAAGAGATCCGAGGCACCCTGATGATAAAAATCCTTTATTAAATCATGGATAAACCCCCGCATTTCGACTCAGAAGAGTCTTCATCAGGGCATCAGGGCCTGGGGTGGTTTATCCATGATTTAATTCTGGATTTTTATCATCTGGATTTCATCTGAGTGCCTCAGATCTCCTTGTTAGACTTTTATAAGTAAACTGGACAGTCACTGTTTCTCTATATTTTTATTACAGCAGTTATTTTTGACTGCAGCTTACTACCAGGAAATAGTAGCCTCTAGGACAGCAGCCCTCTGTGGAGCCACACACCCACTGGGGGGATCGTGCTGTATACAGTAGTATACAGCATGCTGCTCTAGAAACCTGCTGTTGACCTGTGGTGCATTAGCTGGCCGGGGGCCTCTGGGCTTATTAGTGAGTGACTGCTACCAGATATGGGTTTCAGAAAACCGGCCATGTGACTGACATGTTAAAATGTTGGGTGGAGGAAGTTTGTGGTTTTCTATTTCAGTCACAGGCCACCTGCCTTTTCCTGTTTATGGGAGAAAAAAAACAAAAACTTTTGCAGACACAGGTGAGTTACTGCAGTTTTTGAAGAAAGGCCCCCCAAGACATGCTGGATAAAACATTAGACCAACTAAAGGCTGAACAAAAGTCAACATGCTTGTTGAGGTGGATGGTTGAAGTCCCTGAAACCATGCAGATAGACATTCGAAATACAATACACAATTCCTCCTGTTTTTCTTAACGTAACTTTACCTAATCTAGGATGATTAGTCCTGAAACAGGCAATAGGCAACGTTTTTGCTTTAATTTATCATAAAGTTAATATTGATTGTGCAATGTAATAACTAAAGAAAAATTACACCATCCGTGTTTAGATTAGTTCTCTGTAAGCCTTGATTTTTTTTGCAAAAAAAAAAAAAAAGAAAGTTCGATTCAGGTAGTGCGTCAGCCATTGTGCAACTAAAACAGTAAGGTTGCTGATGAAGGCGAAAGAGTGTGATAGAAACCGAGGTAAAACAAGAGCAAACAGACAGGTATTCACTCGATTGGAAGCGCTCCGGTGTTGTGTTGAAATGTAGTTCCCTGTTTATATGTTTCCCCTTTACCACTGGGACTTAAGAAGGTTCAAAACAAACATTCTTTCTACTAGATCATTAAGTAACAAGACCTGCATACTTAGATACAACCAAGTATTTTTGATCAACCATTATCGCAGCACTGAGACCAGAGTCTCTGTCCAATTGGAATTCCTACGGTTGCTTTTGCTTTGGACAGTAGCCAGGCTGCTAGCAGTAGCCATGTTTGTAACTGTCTTGCGCCAACAATAATACCACTCCGAAACACCAAAGGAGGAATGTTGTCTATTTCCATTTTAAGTAATATCTTAACTGTCAGATGTCAAGGCATCTTAAAGTGCATGTTAATGCAGTTTCATAACATTGTTCAAGAACAGCACAGAAGTACAGTGGTGTGAAAAAGTGTTTGCCCCCTTCCTGATTTCTTATTTTTTTGCATGTTTGTCACACTTAAATGTTTC
>JBBPCS010028422.1:0-52516 GCA_037974645.1 Hollardia meadi
TGCTGTACGGTAACAAATAGCGCTAGAAACCTGCAACTACCACCAATGTGTAGCTAAGCTAATAAGGATTCAGTAAGGTACTAACAGTTTTTATGTCTCTTCAATAGTTTTAAACGTATGTCCAAATGAACCGATCCACATCTGTCATTACTACTGTAGCGTCTGTGGAAAATAGCCTTATTTAAATCATTCATATCAGTGTTAAATGGACTATGCTCAGCAGGTAAACGTTGCAAATTCATGAAAATGTCGAAAAATCTCGCAATGTTAAAGAAAGGGATAAAAAAAAAAAAAAATTCCTGGATCCGCCCCTTTATCTGGAGCCCATGCCCCATCCTTCGACCCAGTTTAATGGAAATCCATTCAGTAGTTTTTGTGTAATCCTGCTGACAAACAAACAAACCACCAAACGGACGCGGGTGAAAACAAAAAAGGTGGGTTTTTTTCAATTTAATTGTAAAAATAACATCAATATTTCCAATTCTCTCTTTCTGGATACAGCTATATACCAACTGCAGGTGTATATCTGGGAGCCAGAGTCATGCTCAACCAGCTCCCTGTCCAAACAGCTGCCCACATTTCCTTCTCCCTGTCATACTTGTCATCTCTCTGGCATCACTGATCGCCTGCCTCACTCACAACCCCATGTACATGATGGTGCTCAGGTAAGGAAGGATGACAACATATTACAGCATATTCACATAGTCATTTGTTATATATTCAAAAGCACCAATATTGATCTAATGGATGATATAATCCTCCAGTACAAACTAATGATTTTATGAATTATGTTTTAATCTAGTCGCCTACATGTAGCTTCTTATTTGCCATCCCAATGCTGTCTGTGTTATTTTTACTTGGAGAACCACTATTAAATATAACGGTAAAACACCAATGACATATAAAATCATACTTCCGCTGATTTCTAGAAACGCTTTCGCTGACACAAACTCAAATGACTCAGAGACTGAAACAATGGCAAACAGCAAAGCTATAAACGACAAAGGTGGACTCCAGTTATGTTGTATTTGACTGCATGAATGCTGTAATGTGGACAGATGTATTTGGAAAAAGGAAAAGAAACCGGCTCGAAGCACTCTGTCAAGAATTGTTTTAACATTTAAAGTAAATAAAAAGATTTTTATGGCCATATCCCTCTCAGTAACTGCTGCAGTTAAACGCTGAGCTGTAAGATATACAAGTTCAGAAATTAGTTTTACTAGGGCTTATATACTTTATAGATTTATTCAATGATTCAAATTTAGTATCAATGCCACTGTATTCAATAATGACATTGTTGTGTAAGAAAATGCATTGATTAACCTTCTAATTTCTTTCCCTTTCAGATCTGTTGCCTCTGAAGAGAAGTCATTTGCTATCGGAATTCAGTTTTTACTCATGAGAGTATTAGGTAAGTTAGGACATAAAGACTGTGTGTGATGCTTGAATTAATAACTAATTATTGTATTAATGAAACACTTCCTTTTGTCAAAGTGCTGAACAGAGCCCCCCAAATGCCAAAATATACTCAGATAGCTCAGTGTTATTTTGAAACTCAACAAAATTCACAGTTGTATGGAGCCCCAAAGTGTCCAATATTAAATAGATATTATGAAATAAATAATGCCAAGAATGAATAGTGTAAAATATATAAATTAACCAATTGTTTAGTAAAGTATGGTTGTACAGTAATTTAAGAAATTATTTAAAACTCAACTCATTATTGTGAAATTTTTATTTCATCAGTCGTCTTTTATTATTAATTTAATTACATGTTCATTTTTATTTCATTATAGAGTTACGGATTTTTATATGAAATCTAAATTACATGACACAAAAGTGAATGACGTAATAAAAAGTGTCAATGTCATTATGAAGTAATTATTTATTTAGGACTTGTTATGAATGGTAAAATAGACAGATCTAGAATAACGAGTTATTGTGTAAGAGTGGTGAAATAAAACAACAAAAAGTAATAGTTTATTTTAATTACTTATTCATTTATTTAATATTGTGCACTTAAGGGCTCCGTACAGTTGAGTTTTAAATTCCCTCCTCTCTCACTGGGATGTGGGGCTGTTGTTGGGTGCTACAATTACATTAGAGTGTCATTAAACATAACTTTTGCATTACAATCTTTGAGTTACAGAGTATTTAGTCATAGATTTCTTTGAAGCTAATGTTGGATTGCCCCCTAGTGGCTCAAGGCCAATTATTGTGGAGATAAAAATGTGTTTACCCCAAACACATGCTGTGTCTTTCTCCCCGTCAGCCTGGCTACCTGCCCCCGCTCTCTTCGGGATGGCCATTGATACGTCATGTATCTGGTGGAAAAGTGTGTGCGGAAAGAAGTTTAGCTGTGGTTACTATGACAACAACATCTTGAGGAACAGGTTAGAAACCTCAGGCATCACGTACAACATGCGGCACGTTCACATCAGTGCTTACAACCGTTTAATCTTTATTTGTCTGACCCTGCAGGTACTTGGGCTTACAGGTGGGATATAAGGTTATGGGCATCCTCCTCCTCATGATGCTGGGCTGGAAGGTAAAGCGGACCCAGGAGTACAGTCTGGAGAAGAGGCCTGAAGGACTGCTGTGACCCCGCTGAGAGTCCCTGTCGATCTAAGCTCTTCGTCTTTGCTGTGGTGTTTAACACTTTGAAGAACACTGTGCTGAGCGAAGCAGGAGAACGCCACAGCCGCGACAGGCCTACACAGGCCTATCTCCCTACTTGGTGCTTTACCGGTTGGAGATAAGATTAATATTTTCCAAAGGGGAAAATTTCAGATGTTTTAGAGCGTTTTTAAGGCGTCTGTTGTTGGAATGGCTTTGATAATATGATCCACTCACTATAAGCTAAGAGAGGACGGCTCAAACACCTCTCTTGTGTGGCACATCACAACATGTTGCACCCATCTGAGACAGTGAGAAGAGTTCAAACAACAGATAAATATCTTTGTGTATCCCTTGTTCTTATAAGGTAGGAATCTATTCAGGTTTCTATTTCCAGTGGGAACATATTCTGTAACAAATTAACGGTATTAGCTTAATATTTAAGTTTATTTTTTTATAGATATTTGTCTCATGCATAGAGACATCTGTGATAACTGCATTTTATATATGATCACATATCACACTTGATATAATTGCAATGCTAATTAATTTTCAGATATCAATTACTTTTTCAAATAGTAGAGTAGTTTCATTTACAAATTTAACTAACCACACGTGTTATGCTATCTGCTGTAGGGGTCGTGATTGTTTTTACAGTGGAGTTGCATAAATATGTAAGAATTAATGTCTAATAAAAAAAAATGTACAGCACAATTAATCAAGTCAGTGTGAAGTCTGTCTGTGTCTCAAAGGCTGGACCAACTCGGCAACGTGAAAAACCTGAGAAAAAAGTCGGAATTCTGAGAAAAAAGTCGGAATTCTGAGAATAAAGTCAGAATTTTGAGAATAAAGTCAGAATTTTGAGGAAAAAAAGTCAGAATTGTTGCTGGACACAAGATCTCCTCCTTCACTGTAAAGTGCATTCTCAGTGTTTGCGCACTAAAGGCTTTAACTTTCCTCATCGCACTTGTGTATGCTGGATACTGGACCAGGATTGGCTGTGATGTCACAAATCATGCTCGTAGGCCCCACCTCTTAAAATCAGATTTTCAATGAGCGCGGAGAAAATTTACACTTTGAGCAATGAATGTGAAAACAGCCTTATAGTGTCCGACTCAGCGCATACATCATTCTACACAGTGGAGCGCAAACATTCAACTGGAGGAACAAGAAGAAAAACACATTCTTGTCTGGAGGGGGGCTTTAAATCAATTATTTAAACAGCTGAAATCTAAAATTTCGCTACCTCCATGTTGTTTGGTATCACACAACACTTCTTTTTTTAAAATAATGACACTTATTTCTCCAAATGAAGTTGTAAAGCACCTTGTCTAATTCCTGAATAAACTTCTCTGGAACATCAAGTGATAAAGAAACATAAACGGATCTGGATATTCATTCAGCTTTGGATAAGTCTCTCATTAGCCACTTTGTTTTCTACACATTTCACCCTGTCTCGCATGACGTCATTTTATATCACGACTGTCAGTTCACCGGAGAACGAGGAGAGGCCGCGCATGCGCAGAAACCCTTTGTTGAGGGAGGGAGGGGGAAAAAAACAAAACAAAAAAAACACCCCAAGCGTCACGGAGCGGTGCAGCAGCAGTGTGTTCCCATCACGGAGAGAGAGAGAGAGGCTGAACGGGAAGCTACATCACCGCCTTTTCCATCCAGCATCTCCGCCAACCAGCACCGAACTCGGGGTGGGAACACTCAGACTGTCCTCCGGTGTCCAGAGTTCCCTCTCCTCCTCCGCCTCCTCCTCAAAATGTCCGTGGCCAGTGACTTTGGGAACCCTTTAAGAAAATTCAAACTCGTCTTTCTCGGGGAGCAAAGTGGTAAGACGTGTTTTAATTTTCTCCCGAGAAGTTCATTTCCGGTCGTGTGTCAAGTGAACCCGCTTGCACCTGCTGGCCCGTCGGCAAGTTCATCTCAACGTTCAAGCGTTGAATTTGGCGAATTTGAATTTTTTTTTTTTGTGTGTGTGTGTGTGTGTTTTCAGTCCGTGAGAGTGAGAGGAGGCCGTTAATTTGAGCTACTTACCAGCCTGTAAGGCTTCACTCAACGGACTGGTAGTGTGTGAATTGTGCCCCCGCAGTCTCTTAAGTTTTAACAGTAAAATTACGGAGGCTCGGATGATGCTTCAGTGCCCGCGTTTAAACTGGCTGAAACGTGGAGGATTTGTAGAGCTTGGGTTGCAAATGAGTAATGCTCTGCAGATAGGACTGCACAGGGAGTCTGTGCAGCCTCGGATGTGATGCTGTGGATGATGTAAGTTGGTAAATATTTCTGTGTTGTTGAGACACACCCAGGTTGTCAGTGGCGATGTGATAACTTGTGTGGCTGCAGTCTCGACCCAGTCTTTTCCCCCCCGTGATTATCGTAACTGTTGGTTCTTGCTGGGACTCATCTTTTTGATTTATCTGTTATTTATCTGTGCCTCAATGATCTTTACTCACCCACACCCTCAGACACTCAAACGGCTTCTCCTTTTCTGAGGCAACAAAATTGTTTTCCACAAGATTACACTGAGCTGGCTCAGACATGATTTGAATCTTTAGGTGTCTTTTGTCTCTTGAACAGGGCAGGTCTGTTTATGGTCGAATTCAGAGGTCTTAAGCAGCCAAATCAACCATATTAGTCATGGCTCAGTGCTTCAATAGGCCTAATTGATTATCCATTACAGTGGGGTTCATGCATTACATCATATATAGTTCCATTTAGTCTTAGAGCATTGTCTCTATATGAGAGATTTCACTGACGACTGATGATGCCCTGTGGTGCTCATGGGTAAAACTAGTGCTTAAACAATTAGTCGATTAATCAAATAGTCGATCAACAGGAAATCACACGCCAAATATTTCAATCAATCATGCTCTGGTCTCCGTTTCTCTAATGAGAGGTTTAGCTGCTCTTTCTCTGTTTTTGCAAATTGGATATCTTTGGGTTTTGGATTGTTGGTCATACAAAACAAGACAGATGTGACGATAATCAATTAAGAATAAAAAAAAAAACATTATCGGTGAGGAATATAATCATCAGTTGCAGCCCTGACAGATTTCAGTGCATTTAAGGGTTTGTTTGAATTAAAAGAGTGTTAAATATGATGTTCCAGATTCCTCTTTGAAATCAATCTATAAAACTGTACACACATGGGTCTGTTAGTTGGCGTTTCTCTTGGGCATTTTTAGGATATTAAGTGCCGAGCAACAAGCCAAAGGGGATTTGGAAACGCAAACATAATATCAGGGACCGCACCGTACAGACATTGAACCTGACTGATGAATGATGGCCACGATTTCTTGTTAAATGAAAGTTATGAGTGGTACAGAAGACATCTCCAACAGACGAGAATACGTTCATCCGCTTGTTTTAATATTTTTGAGCTTGTGTGCTATGTAAAGCTTTATATCAGGCTCTTGTAATCCTTATTGATTGATACTTCAAATATGAAGTGTCACCGGTCTTTATTATCATTTAGATGCTGAATGAGCAACTGTTAGTAATATAAAAGCAGAGTCTTCAGGTCCTTCAGGTTAGACTCTTTAGGTTTAGTGCTCTTTAGGTTGGCTATATATACAACTTGATTGGCACTCAGTAGAGCTCACACCTCCATCAAGGCCCAACAGCCCTCTTATTTAAGCCTTAGCACCAACTGCAGCAACTCGTGACACTTTCAGTTTTGCTTTCCCACTTAGCTTCATTGAAACTGGAAATAAGTTTACTACAAGTCATTATGGTAACGATTATGTCCATAGATACTGATATTGGAATAACTGGGGTGTCCCATCCTTCGACCAAGTTTCGTGGAAATCCATTCAGTAGTTTTTGCATAATCCTGGTGACAAACCAACCAACCAACAAACGGACATAACCTCCATGGCGGAGGTAATTATTAATTAATTATATCAGCCGAGGAGGATGCCATTAATGCTTAGCTACTTCCCCTGACGCAAGCCTCTCATTTATTCAGACGCTCAATTCCTTTTGTGCGATGGTGCAGTGTATTTTTTAAAGGAAGAAAATAGTCTGTGGATTATCTCTAGTAACCGGGTCATGATTTCTGGGAAGAGATATTGCTGTTGAGTTATTAAAACGTTTTTTTTGTTGTTGTTTTTTGGGCTCTTTGAGCACCACGGGTGCTATCCAGCTCTCAGCAACTCATACCAAAACAGTCTAGGTCAGTAAATAGCATGACAGGTAAGAGGAAAAATATTAGGCCTGTAAAATATGGGGAAAAAATGACTGAATGCAATATTTTTCTTTTCTTCGATAAATATTGCAATATGAAAAAATACAGGAATTTTCACCAGATGACAGATGGCCCTTTTTGGAAAGAATTAATCATCGTAGAAGTCGCGTCTCACAAATAATAAATACAGCGAAGAAAGAGAAGACACTTATTAATGGGAAACTGCTTAATTCAGTTTTTACAGGGCCTGTTTGTTTCAGAGAGGGAGGAGACATTGTGATGTGTGATGCGACTCCTAACGACTGGTGGCGAGACAGGCTCGCGCACACATGCAGAGCTACACAGCATGCAGTTTATTTTCAGATGCGAGCGGTTGCTAACGTTAGCTCAGCTTGCTTCTATACTGATCAACACTTGATCTGGAGAAAAGATACGGCGCCAGTTAAAACAACCAACATCTAAAAAGCGACTGTGCTTCACTTGCTCGACTTAATACACCCATTGAACATTGCGTTGAGTCGTGGTATGTATTTTTTTTTGTCAATGCTGGCTTTTGGTGACATATTTTGTTGCTACTCGCTATGTGCTCTCACTTTGTAAGATTTTATATTTGTCAGACCCGACTGGAACCCTTTTCATTTAAATGTGTCAAAGCCGCTACCAAAAGAGTTATAGAATGAGTAATTCTTTCCAAATAGAGGTTGTTAGCTGTACACGGGCAAGCCCATTGTTTCTTTCGCTCAATCTGTGAACCAATCAGAGACTGTGTTTCTGACTTCTCAGCCGATCAGGACCCCCCCCCCCACCCCACCCCCCAAAAAAAAAAAAATTTCCCTGACAAATGAGGGGACTGATGAGGACATTGATTAATATGTATCTATCTGTCCTATTGAGACACACATAATATAGAAGTGTCTTTGTGTACTGCTTTAATATGTAACACAGGATCACACACAGAATCAGCATGTCCCATAGTTACTGCTGACATCACCATTGCATGGTAATTATGGTAACTGCTGTTAAGTTTTATGAGCAAGCTATAAACCTTTTGACTAATATAAGCTTGGAGGTTTGTGGTGATTTTTAAGCACCATGCTGTGGTTGGCCTCATTTCATAACATCTGCGGTTGGATTCGATGAACTATTAAGCCTCTGGAGAGTCTGTAGTGAGGTGTTCCAGCCAGTCTGGAGGAGTGAAGTCTGTGCCTGCTATCAGTGCGAGGTAACTTTGTTTGTCAACCAGTGCTCACCCAGACAGCGGCAGGACCAGCTCCGTGTTTGATTGTGTCGTCTCCGGCGGGGCTGTGTCTCTCTGACATGTCTGCTCTAATTGCAGCTGGTGCCCAGGCGGGGCGTGAATCCTGTCATCTCTGCCACTATCATTTATTAATGTACACGACTGGACTCAAGTATGTCAGGAACAGGGGCATGAGTACAGCGGCTGCCGTGAAAGGACCATTTGTTCTTCCGAGGTCGATGGCTCCTGTGTACAGTGGAGGCCCGTGACGGCGGAAGTGTCTATAAAGGGAAAGATGGCATGATGTTCTGTTTTTCATATTAAGTGGGTGGAAGCAGACAGAATGTTAAATGAGCTGTCAGGAAGTCTCTCCTCCCGCGTACTTCTTTGGGTGTTTTCTACACTGCCTGTACAAAGGAGGCTGGCTAAAGATTTCCTTGACAAAGCTGGAGGCTTTAAGCAGGCCAATCAGCTGTTTGCCCACGCTCCTGGCAGAAACGGCATTTTGCAAGTTCCAGCCTCAGAGCAATCTACCAGGTTGTGTTGGAACACCTCAGATTACTGTTCTGCATTTATTGGGTCATGGCTGTTTTGCCATAGGCACACTTTCAAAGGAGCAATACTGCATGGTAGTTTGTAAAAGCTAATTGTTTGGATGTAATCCCCTGCTGCATGCTTCATTTCACCTCAGACAAACAGATGGGAATACATTTGTTAGGTGCATCCGCATGGCTGCCATGAGGTTTCGCTCACTGAATCAAAATGCCGTCTTTCATTGCACAGAGATTGCCATCACACACACAAACGAGAGCTGGCTTCAGAATACTGCTGAATCACCGGACCAGTGCGCTTCAAAATAGGGTTTAGTTGGTTTTCTAATGCATCAGTCACCGTGTCTCCAGGTAACGGCTTTCTGGGCAAATTAAACTCTGAGTCTTGGCTTGCCTGGGCAGGGAGCAGCCGACACGTTTCCAGATTATAGATATGACATATTAACACACACGTGCACACATCAATAACATGCAGCTTTTTTTATGCAGAAATTGTACAGTACAGTGATAAGCAGAGAGAAGTTCTGTCTGGACTGGTTCTGCACAAATGAAGAGTGGAATTTTCAAATCTTTTTGCATACAGTACAGGTAGGTAGTGCAGCAAAGAAATAATATGCAAGGCTGTGGCTCCGTATAGGCAAGTTTGATTTGAAACTAACCTCGAAAAGAAGCTTTTGGGACTTGATGTGTAGAGTACAGATCACAGTGTGGGGACCCTGCACTCATTTCCTCTCAGAAATGGAAACAAATATTCAGTGCTGAGAATGTCTTGCTGGTGTGAATCAAAACTCTATGAAACAACTTAGACAGAACACAGTATGTGACAATTTGACATGCATGTTTGAAAGAACATTAGTTCAGTTGAGCAGATGCATGGTTCGCTGCTGCAGCACCACACTAGGTTCAGGAAGTGATCCGCTTGTGTTTGGTTTGGTGCCGTGTGGTGAATGAACCAGGACAATATGATGCCGCACCCAACAAAGAACACGTGTCAACTGAATTGACAGGGTCTGGGAAATTCTACAAAACACCAAAACCACGTTATCCTGAAAATGAGTTCAAACAAAATCTTGTGTATGGAGCCTCAGGTGTGTAAAGGGTGCTATTTCCAGGACTTGAGTGGTGACTCACTGGTGCTGTTGAACTGTCTCTGCTGCTGATCTTCATCAGCTCAGAAACTGAATCCTGTAGTGTGGCACAGCCAGCAATCTGCGAAGTAAGTAGAGTTCCCAGACCTCCAGCTTGTAGGATGTTCATTGAACGAGGGATTGAAGACAGGCTGCAGATATTGACTTGAAGTCTTGACGCCTCAGGGAGTCCAGACCACATTCTCTGCTGCTGTAGAATTTAATAATCCAGCTGCGTCTAAAGATAACTCGTCATCCCGTCGTGTCTTCCCGGCAAATGTTCTTCTATTGATGGATTGAGGGAAACGGCTCCCTGACAGCTTTGATCTACTATTGATCAGCTCAGGTGCCCATTAATGGGTGTAATTGATCAAAACGCTTCACTCCCAGCAACGTGCCAGGTCAGTTTTTCTGTCCGCAATTTTGGTGCAAGAGCACGTCTTGCCACATGCGTGTTCTTTTCTTAGCCTGGCACACTGGGCACTTAATACAGTTGTTATACAGTGGAAGCTTCAAATAATGACCAAAACGGATGTCTGACGCAGGAAATGTCCTGTTAGATGTGTGAAAATGCAACTCTGGACAGTGTCTGGACCTGATTCTCCAGACATTGTCCAGAGTTCATACGAGGAAATGGCTTTAGTTTAGCTCGGGACAAGACTGGAACCTTAATCTGCATGTTTCTGTTGCAACACATTCCTCAGTGTATATATCACACGTCCCTGAACATGCTTAGAAAAACTGAGTGGACTAAAAATAATATTGATGAGTGTAGGTTTGTCGTTTTTAAAACTATAACATTTTCTGACTCATTGAGAGGTGCTTTCAGTCCTGCAGCAGCTGGTCTGCAGCCGAGGAATACCAAGCAGAGAGACGGTAGCTCTATGCATATGCTGCACAGCTGAGTGGGTGCGCTCCCAAAGGCCCATGGGAAAGCACAGCCTCATTTATACACTCTGCCCAGAATAAAACAGGATTGCAAATCTGTCTGCTGCCCATGCAGTAATGTAGAGAAACTGTCCGTTTGAGTTCCGCCCGCCTGTGTCCCAGTGAAGAGATTTTGGAAGCAGTATCTGGCAACACAATTTTATAGAGAGCAAGAATAAAATAAAGAGTGGGTGTTGGTCTTATTACAAATGAATCTTCTTATCCTGCTTTGTTGGCATAAATGTTGAAGGAAGAACTTCAGGAATAGATTCAGGAACTTTTGGAGAGTCTGACATCATTCAGCTGGAGAAACCATTTGCAGGCCGTTTCTCTCGAAATGGTGTCTGAGAAATAGATCGGGCTCTTGCTTAATGTGAGATCTTTAGAGGGAGAGAGACGGAGAATACTATTTAAACATAATCCCAGTTGCTCAAACACAACGGCTCTGTGAATAAAATCACCGCTGTGGAGGAAGGCTGTCATTTACCCAGCATGGGATGTGACACTTCACTGAGTTCAGCAGGTCTCCATTGGTGTTTACCCTTTCCCCAGCTCCCCAGATGAGCCCTCATCGTGGGGCTGCTTTAGCCCGAGTGCAGCCCCATGCTACAATGTGCAGTTGGCTTTTCATTCATTGATGATTAAAAATGGTGTTAATGTTCGTATTGGGCACAGTTCAACACAGTAGACGCGACTGTAAGAATATATTGTCTCATTGAGATGCCGGTGTGGGCGCCATGCAGAAGGTCCCTCATGGATTTATGGAGTGGAGGCAGGCTGAACATTTATCACTCCAGTTTATCATAGTAGGGAGTGTTTTATCTAACTCGGTGGACAAAGACATGAATCACCAACCACACAACGAGCAGAGGAACAGGTGGCAGAGATGCCGTGGGGCTGCAGCAGTGTAGGCCCACTGATGATGTCAGTGGATGGCGATTCCAAGCGTTCTTTTTTTTATCGGATGCTAAATATTTCTGCCCGTTATAGTGCTTATCCTGTCAGTGTGCTTTGATGGACAGGAAGGCATCTTTAAGGCCCTCTTTGAATCCATTTTTCTTCCTGGAACCTGAATGATTCTTTATCAATCTGATGCTTTATTAGATGAGCACTTCGTCCCACGCACACTTCTGGAGCTGCGGGATGGTTCAGCCTCGGCGCAAAGGCAAGCCTTGATCCCAAACACAATGTTTACAATGCTTGTTTTGTTTCTGCTGTGGAACAAGAGTCTAGATGTAAACAAGCTAGAATTTGTGAGATCTGTCTTGAGTCAGCATTTCTTTACTGGGCCCGACATGACTGTTCTGATCTGAACACCAAAACTATGTTCCAGTGCCAGTGAACAAATGTTTTGCAGCTGTTCTGCAATCAGTTCTTAGCCCACTCTGTCGTTTTGACCATATAAATTATCGGGATATTTACAAGTGTAATTTATGTGTTTGACTCATAAGTTAAAAATTAGCATTTTATGTGTTTCTCAACTGGCCATAATAAGAAGTGTGTGCATGTTGTACACATGTAAACAAACCTTTGAAGGTGGGATCAGCGATTCTGGATAAAAACTGTGCAAACTTTTTTTTTTGCTACAGGAACCTACAGTATGTTTTCATGCTTGGTTCTCATTTACTGCTGTTAGCTGCTGGTATTGCAGCTAATAGGACACCGTTTACAAAATGGATTAATCTATTGGTATAATGTAGCATAGATAATATTGAATCAATAAGATTCAAATAAAAAATCCCAACTTGTTTGAATTGCGTTCACGGCGTCAAATTCAGAATAAGCATATTTAGAAATAGAATATTTAGAAAAATCAATGAAGTTAATGAGGTGAAACATAAAATATATTGTCTTTGTACTGTTTTCAATTGAGTGCATGTCAGAAAGGATTAATAAATTATTATGTGCAGTGGATGTACTTTTGTTGTACCTTGAAGGAAGCCAAAGCAAAATTTCCACTGAGGTGGACAATAAAGTAAATCAATCAATCAATCAATCAATCAAAGATTAAATGTACCGAGCTACACATGAACTTATTATACCATTAACTGGCACAGTCAGTGCTGGTTTAAACGAGCTTTATTTACAGATTAATTAAGCAGAAATGATTCGATGATGAATTGATCAGATTGCTCATCGGGTGTGACTGCATCATCGTAATCATACCAAACGAAACTTCTACTTTGTTGCCATGGTGATCCACATTCAAAGCAGTATTCGAAGGAAGGAGATGTTGCGTTAGCTGCATTGAAAAAGAGGTAAAAGACTGATAAAGAAGAGAAATGGGTAAAATGCTTTTACTTATTCTATTGAAGCTATGAATATTAGCGAGTTACTCTTTACTACTTTACAGTTACTGTAACACTTTGGTTAATATTAGCCTAATACGTTCCTGTGCTGCCCTTTCTTTATTCCTTTAGCAGAAAAGGGAATTGCACCTTCGGGACACCAGGGTAATGAAACTTCAGTTCATTTAGGAATAGACCAAACGGGAGTGTAAATTATCACAGTAGGTTCCGTTTCTCACAGTCTACACTGAACAAAATACCAGCAACCATTCTATTAAAATCGGAGCTCTCATTTTCCTCTTACTTTAGCTTCAAACTAACCAAAATATATGCATGTGTCAGGTTATTCACTAATCAGGTCTGCAAACAGACCAACTACTCCCCAGATACAGAGTATGTGAGCTTGAAGTTCTTCATCCTTTACTTCCTTCAAAGTCTATTTTGCTATCTTGCTTTAGATCGGTCCATTTCAAGCAGCTCTCTATACTAATGCAGTCTGCATTATTAATACACATTTAATTAGTGTTGCCTGCAACACAAGAATTATGCGTTAAAAGAAAGAAATGTTTTATGTGAGTCATTTAGAATATACTCTTGTTGGGTATGTTGTTGCAACTTAAGTTATTACACAAACTTCATGTATCAGCATTTAATTAGCAGAACGGACATAATGATTTTTTGTGTGCCAAATGAAATGTTTGCATTATTTAGTCCTCTGGTAGCCAGTCTGGAGCTGGAAAAGTGTCTGGTCCACGCTGAAGAACTGTACAAGTTTTAATTAAAATTAATGAAGGTAGCCTAAGTAGATGCATTTATTGTATCGATGTTTAATTAGGAGGTATTGATCTCTTGTGACGTAGAAGCGACAGCTTGACAACAGATAATCTGAACGAGACTACAAACCCAATGAAAACGAATGAATGTAGCCCAGTGCAGATATGTGTAGAATGCAGGGCACTCAGAAGGTATACAAGGCCTGAAGGGAAGCAGAGGTTTTCGATGAGATTATACTTATCTCGATTTTCTAATGAATAATAAGATATTTGTTAATTGTTATTGGCAGTATGTGGATATTTCTTCACAGCAGAAGTCTGTGCTGGCTCGCAGCCCAGCTCCAGTGTTGAGTGTAAGAAAAGTGTTGTGGTTCTATGTAAACTCTCTGCTGCTTGGTAAGCCTGAGGCCTGTACTACGAAGCAGGACTTGTGGTTAGCGGTTCTGGTTCGCTTCTTACCGGGGTACATCGCCATAGTAACTTATGCACTGAGCTGGTTATTTTCTTGATAAGGGATAAAGACGTAGAAAAGCACCTCTCAATTCTCTGGAAAATGACATTATCATTAATAAAAGATCCCGGAGCTCGGTGCATGGGTCACGTGAAGTGTACTTCTGTGTAAGAGGGCCCCCTCTTGTCTTTCCTGTCAAAACCGTTATTGTGTTTTAACCGATATCATCCTACAACAGAGACTGATGGAAGCATTAAAGTCTTGATAGGCCTATGAAAACACATTTAACTATGATCCCCAAATCTGTTTGACACTACCGGGGTTGCAGATGACAGAATAAAACTGTAAAACACACACCATAAGAACAGGCCTACATCTATGCAACACATTACTTTAATGGAATACTGATATTAACTTATTAATTTACACTTCACACAGTCGCTGATTCTTTATTTGCCTGCCGTCCTTCCTGCATTTGGCAGCTGCAACTGTGTTGCTTTTCACCTGGATTATATGTTTTACTTCTTTATATTTGTAAAATAGCCTGCAATGCTATTGCTATAACGCTAAGTCTGCAAACACCTCCTCTTTCATGTGAAGGCGCTTATGGATACTTTGGGAAATCCTGGGTTGACTTATCCAGTTGGTAACCATCTTTATGTGACCGCTTAGCGCGACGACCATTGTCAGGGTCAGTGAAGCCAGATAACGGAAGGATATTCTGGGTATGTTGAACTTGCTTCACAGTACAGGCCTGGTTAAAAGCTGTGTTGTTATTTCAGATGATTTTGGGGTTAGTTGTTGAGAATCAGGGTTTAGGAGAAATCGTGTTGGAAATACTGATCACAGGGAGCCAAACAGATCCTGACCTGAACCACCATGTGATCAATTCAACTGGTAGATGGTAGCCTCAACAATAAAAACATTTGCTGTGTGAATTAGCATCTCTGCTCTTTTTCCCAGATGGATGATGAGATATCGGTGCAACTTATTTAATAGTGGTAGTGAATACTTAGTCAACACCTGTTTGTAATATCAGAAACGAGATTTGCTGCATATTTACAGTAAGTTTTCAAAATTTGCTGTTAACCCCACGACTGCTAATTTGAGCTGAGTGTAAGTATGTAATTATGATTTTTATCTGATCATGAATCTGATAATACTAGAAGAAGTACAACATACAGTGTCTGAAAGACTGGAAATGAAAGTGTCCTCTTTCTCCGAGAAGATGCTATTTTCATTTCTCCAGCCTCCTGAATTTAAACGTTAAAACGTCAGGTTGGTCTGTCTCAAGCCCTCTGGCCTCAAACAGTAGATATATGACTTCTATCTCCGTTCCCAGGGCAATCACGACCACCACAAGAGTCACATATTTCAACTGGTGTCGCACCTTGGTGGATATGTCATCGTGTGCTTACTGTATGTGTGTGTATGTTGCTATTGCTTTTAGTAACGTCAGATGCCTCATTAAACTGCATAAGAGCTGAAATGGCTTTCTGAGTGCTTTATGTGTGCACGGGAGAATCGGCCTTTGTCGAGTCTAAAAGCATGTTCATCCATTATTCAGAGGTATTGGTACATGGACGTGTCCTTGCAAGAGTTCATATTGCGATGTCTCTGCACGTGCAGTCCGTCTAACACACATTTTAAAACTAATTAATGCTGCACAGACTCAGTTATGTAGCCAGACAGGAAAAGAAAAACACTCAAAAATGACTTACAATCTATAAAATATACGTATTTATAAATAAGTAGATAGATAACTATAACTTCCTGGGTTCATTCATTGGTTGTCAGTAGGTTAACAAGCAGCAGTGCTTTGATGATAAAATAAAACAGAATGTTTTTTGTTTTTGTTTTTTGCTTGGCTTTACGGCTCTGAACTAAAGTGGATTCTCTTTGTGACCCTGATAGAAACCAAACAGCCTGAAGGGTCCAATGTCTCCAGACATGTGTGACCCGAAGGCGGGACTGGTTGGCTGGGCTAAAACTGAATATATTTGGTAAGAACGGAGAGTTTGTGTAGCCAGCGTTCATTTAAGTCACATACAGTAACATGTCAGTGACAATTGTTCATGTTAAATGTATTAAAGGTGGTTCTATCCTGTTGTTAACTGACATATAACATGCCTGTTATACTCACACAGGTGTTTTCAATTCAGGCTGATTAGACCTTGGCTGAAGTTGGGGGTGGGTGGAGCTTCGGTCGAACTTAAACTTTAGTAATAGAAGTGTAAGAGGTGTCAATCAGGCACGGTCTGTACAGACTCACACAGTCCTGGGAGGAGGTAATCAGACTAATTAAGTGGAAGCACCTGTGTGGATGGACGGGGGTTTAGAATTTAAATGAGTTATAACCTCCTTGATTAAACGTGACACATGAAAATGTGCTGAAAGGCCTTTGTAACGGTGTTAAACTATATGTGCTGTAACATAACTATAGGGGGCTAAAAAACTCAACCTTTTTAACCCAGTGTAGCCTGGTTTTAGCTTAAACATTAAGATATTGTTTCACCTACAAATCACATTAACAGTGTTTTTCAAAATGATCCTAACTCGGGACAGTGTTTAAGTCTATAGGTTAAAGACTGTGTCCCAGTTCCATACTGCAAACTAACTGATTACAGCATAGTGCATACACAGACACAGATTTAAACAAATTTGTGAACAACATTTGTGTACATAGAAAAAGTCGTAGATCTTTGATTTCAACTCCTGAAAAATTGGAGCAAAAACAAAAGTGTTGCGTTTATATTTTTGTTCAGTGTCTGTCTGTCTGTCTATAAAAGATGTTGATTTTTCCTCTTATTGGAGGTACATCCTGAGACGCCACCATTTTTAGATTTTTACATTGATATAAACAATGAGGGGCATCGCTTTGGGTGAAGTGATCCATCTACAGTTGTGGTAGTCGGTTATTAAATTAGCATAAAATCTTGAAAGTTTAAATGCAGAAAGATTTTTCAGTGCTCTAAGGGTGGCAGTTTCCTTTCGATTTGTCAATGCGTGTGCAATTCGTTAACATAGACTGAAGGAAATTCATTTGGAGGCCATCTGCTGTTTGGCTTTCTCCTGTCAGGTTCTGTATGCCAACTGCCACAACTGTGAATAAACAAGTTCACAGATGCAAGAGTCCATATATCTCCCACTGTTCTGCATCTTCTCCAGGTCTCCTCCCTCAGCAAGGACGATCATTAAGAACTACTTATTTTGCTCTGGTCCTTCATTCATTGCTAAATATTAGATATCTGTATCTCTTCAGCGCGCCAAGCTCTCATCCTGGTGTCGTGCGAAGGCGAGGCATGACACGCACGGTTTTATTTTTATCCATCTCCTTATGAGTGGGAGTCGGGCCCATGCAGAAAGCACTGCCATGCTCTGATTGGCTGCCAAGTCCTCAAGGGTATTCCATGATGCCTGCTGCCAAGTGACCAGCAGCGGATTTACCTGGCTGCTTGGCACACAGCTTCAGGGCTGGATGGACAACTATAGAGCTCAGCAAGAAAGTGGTAGTTGGAAGTTTATAATAGTGTGTGTGTGTGTGTGTGTGTGTGTGTGTGTGTGTGTGCGTGCACGTTTGGTACTTAAAGATGTTCACATTAAACTCCTAAAAACTTTAATATAAACAGCATAATAATCAGCCATAATAACTTTTAAATGCAAAACTGCAAATGTTTACAAAACGTTTTATTTATTGGAAAGATACTTCACTTTGAAAAGTTTTTTTTTTAAAATTTCTCTCTCTCTTTATTTCACACATACACTATATTAAAAAAGACTAAGGTATTGAGTTTGTCATTAAGAGCGTGTGAGATTTTGTAGTTTAAAGCACACTAATTTCAATCACACCCATTTAATAAAATGATCTGCAGTTCTTGTGGTAACTCATAATGGTTTGGCGTATTTGTTACACATTCGTCTTTTAGTCACAGAGTGTTTAGGTGTCGAGGTGAGAGAATGTTTAACTAACTCATTTTATGGATGCATAGTTCACAAATGGCAGGAAGGAGGCAAAGCCTAATTTGAGCCCAACTGAGTTGGGCCTTCAACGTGCCGTTAAATTGCATTTTAAGCTTTTAAGAGATGCCTTGATGTCCTGGTGGTGAAAGTGCAGGCTGTGCAGCAGCAGGTGCTCCGTTCTCTCCACTAATTGGCCCTCATGTTGCTAACTCACTCCACAAACTCTTTGAAGCATCACACCAAGTAGAGACTTCATTAAAACCAAGGCTATAATTGGAAACCCCCCCACCCAGGAATCTCCTATCTGTGTTACTACTTACTAAGTTGTCTATAAGATGACTACATAATTATTAAGCTTACATCACTGTAGTAATATGCAGTGAAAACAATCACTGGTAAATGTATTTTGGCATCAGTGCGGAGCAAGAAAATAATTGAAATGATTCACAGACTGCAGCAACACTCTGTAGTGTTAGTATGAGCCATTTCCTCACTCGTACACATAAAAGTAAACAGAAAATCTGAAAACGGCAGAAGTAACAACGATCCATGACAACAGAAGTTGCTCTACACTTCCTTGTCTGTCATTTTGATGGACCGTCATAATCTATTATTACCCATCATTTTAATTTTCGTTGATAATAGACCCAATCAGGAAGTGAACATGGGTGTCTGCATCATCGATTCCAAAAGTCTCCGTTTCTGCTCGTCCAGACTAAAACGCAAACCGGGAGTTTTCAAACTGAAACTGGGTCAGCAGTGTTTCCAAATGTCTCCGTTTTAGGGGCTCCAAAACGCCAGAATAGTGCGGATGCAGGGTATGAATGTAGCAAAAGTTCTAGGTTTTAAAATGTGGCCTTAGATAAGACTTAATAGTTCCAAAGTGACGAGATGTCTTCATTTATTAAACAGCCCAGGATGTTAAAGATTTAAATGCCTTACGTAACCTCGTGAATTCATCCTCTCTAACCCCAACTGCAGCTACGTAAAAAAGAAAAGAATAGCTCCCCTCAGCCATTTGAGTAAAGCCACAACTAGAAGTCACTAAAATTGTTTCAAAACACTGTAATGTAGGGTTGCAGAAAAAGTACGTCAAATTAATCTTAATCAGGAGGTTATCAATAAATTACAACAAACCACGCAGTGTCCTGTCCGTCCACAGTCCAGACGGTCCCTAATTAAGGTAACACAAAAGGATCACATTCATTTTGAGGTCCCCCTTTGAGTCCAGTAGCAGATTCGGACTTGAATGATCCCACTGGGTCTTTATTAACAGGCGTGGGTTTGTTCGGCTGGTGAGAGCCACATGGAGGCGGCTTAGGTGAATCCATCAGTCGTTGTGAAAGCTGGGCAGCGTCTTTTGCACTCGAGGAGCTTGTTCACCGTCATCCGCTTCAGTTAGAGTGCGGCGGTAATCAATAATTGCCAGACAGTGAAGAAAAAGCTACACTGGCTGGCCTAAATGTCGAGATGACACAGGTGTGGAATCTGTGTGAGAATTCATCAAACACACAAAAACTGTGTTGCATCATTGCTTTCACACCGAAGGGAATACGTACCATCCTGTTATGCATCTACCTTCATCATGTTTGTGATACTGAACCTACTCGTGTGGGTTATAGGAAATAGTTTTGTGTACGAACAACAACAAGGTTTGTTATTGGCCTGCAGCCAGGTTGTTTAAATTCTAGCTTAATTTACTGTAATCCAATCTTGTCCTTGCCTCTTAAATATAATAAGACACATTTTTCTCTGTAAACCCACTGCCCTGTGAGAACACACCTCTATTAGCATGAAAACGAGATTCTTGCTATGTTATCTTTGCTTGGGATTTTCCTTTAATGTCGACTGAAGCTATCAATCGTGATCTCTAAAGTGGTGTTCAGCGTTAATGGCAAAGATGAAAATGTTCAGGTTTGCAGAGCTAATTCTGAAATGCATTCAAAAAATCGGCCTCGTTAATCGTTTCTTTTTAGCCTAACAGAAAATTCACTTGATCATTGCAACCGTGAGCGTAATTGAGCTTCCTGCTTCCACCCCAGTAAATAAATTCACACAAACACACCTGGAGTTATTTCTGAAGATAAACTGACAAAAATCGAAAACCCACACTCGGTTCAGCTTTTTAAGATTATGAGAGTACTGTAGGTTGGATCAGGGACATGTTTACCTGTAGTGCTTTGGTGTGACATCTCAATGATGTAATTAAATGCATACATGCTTTGCAAAGTCAAAATGTGCTCGTGTTAGAGGGGGTTTTGGTGTCTCTTGTTCATACTTTACTCTCTCAGAAGCTACTTGAGAAAAGAAATGAGGACGCACTGTCTGTCCCTGAGTTTTGAAGCTTTCAGCAGTGACTGAGAGGCACTCAGGAGTGCTGTGTCATGTTGCTTAGTGGTCGAGGAGGATGAGTCAGCAGCGAGGACGTTGGATCAGACTCTCCCTCCTAATGTTCCCCTTTCTCATGACCACTGACGTGAAGGCATGTTGTTCAAACAAACATTCAGGGTGAAAAGCACATACTGTAAAGTCAATATACTGTACATTAAATTAATTCTTTATTGAGAGACGGGACAGAGCTGCTCATAGGGCCTCGGGGGTCAATCCTGATTGGGTGATTATCTAATGTACTAGATACTAGGCATGTGCCGATTGGAGGGAAGATCGATTTTTTCCCACACCGATATTTAGGCAATTTAACTAAAATAAACTAAGATGTTATAAAAAATAATCTCTAGAATCTGCAAACTGCTGTGCATTAAGAGATGTTTCTTGTGGAGCAGCATGTCCACCCACTGAGTGAATTTTAAATCCTTAAAGTCCCCCTCCAGTCTAAAATGTGTTTTTCTTCTTGTTCCTCCAGTTGAATGTTTGAGCTTCACTATGTAGAATGATGTATGTGCAGAGTCTGACACTATAAGGCTGTTTTCACATTCATTGCTGAAAGTGCACATTTTCTCTGCCCTCATTGAAAAGCAGAATTTTTTAAGAGGCGGGGCCTACGTGCGTGATTTGTGACATATGTTTGCATATTCACAGATTCTAGGATTTTTAATGAGGTAGAAGGAGTAGATGCAATTTTAAGGACTTTAATGTTTGTTTTTTGCCAATGAAAACATATCAGACACACATTATTGTTCGAAGCAGACTATTTGTATATGTCTTGACCACATGTGTGGAAGGGATCTTTAATAACAAACCAGTTACCATCTCTTTTCCATGGATCTGACACGCAGCATCTCCGTTTTCCATACTGAACTCCTGCTTACCAAAACTTTGCTCTGCGCTCCACAAGACTAATTAAGGTTATGCATATGATTTGGTGTTTGATATTAAAGATGAAATAATAATGTTAAACAGAACGTGATGCTTTGATATTGCCGCAACAAGCACAGACACAAATTTGACAAAACAAAAGACAAATTTGCTCTCTTGCTGTCAGCAACAACTCCGTGCAGGCTTCTGTCTTAGCGGTGTCTCACAGGCGTGACCTGAAATGTTTATTTACGCTTAAAGTATGTTTTCAACAAGGTTAATGCCAAATAAAAACGAGGTTAATGCCAAGTAAAAAGGCACTGAATTAATATATTTAATCACATTTTGCAACCGAGGCAGAGCAGAGTGTGGTACCCTCTGGGCAGAGTCAGCCACACACACCCCAACAACACTTTTAGAGCAAACTTGCTGTTTCATGCTGCATTTCTCTACTCCCGCCAACCCTAAATGATAATGCTTATTCTTGGCCTTTGAAGTATCAGTTAGCCAGGCGTTGTCAGCTTACATTAGAACAGATAAACACACATTTTAATCCATTCTTTACACTTTTGCTGGTGTGTTTTTGGTTTGGGAAGTGATTAAACAGTAGACCTTTCTTCCTTTTAAATGCTGACTGCCTCTTTTTTTTTTTTTTTTACCGCAGCTCCATGCAAACAAAATGAGACTTTACTAAACGAGTCACGATGAAGTATCCATGGAGTATCCTGGTATCCATTTAAAGTAGGACAGCGCTGGAGCTGAGGAAGCTTGCTGATGGGTTGATAAATTAGCATGAGATCATTAGCATAATCGGTTGCTGTGTATCAGATCCTGCCTTGCAGATATGAAAACCAAGTGAGGGCACAGGCACGTGTAATTAGTCTGCATGATTAAAAACTCTTTCGATAAACAATTGGATCTGGGTGCACATTTGACAAATTGTAAATACATTTTTACTGACGGCACGTGCTTGCAAATTTTGAGGTTACAGTACATTTCTGTCAAATGAACAACGAATTGAAATGTCACAAAGGTGTATTAAGGACAAATCCGGGATGGCAGACGGCACCATTCAGAGGTGGGTCAGTGTTTACTGGCAGATTCGACTTAATTGTAGCACTCTGGATGTGTTCCACTGCAGTTAGAGGGGTATAAGATCCCGGCTCTCAGCACTGCTGAAAACCATATGTGCCCTCTGTCAATGAGTCGACCATGTCTCACCAGTCTTCTTCTCTATAAGTGATTAATTCTGATTTATCTTCACCTCTGCCCCTAAAATGATGAATTCATTATTGAATTGGTATGAAGTTAGTCAAGCGTTTCCCAGTCGTTAGTCAGTTTCATACCATAACACGCCTCCTTAATGATTCTTGGTAGCTTGTCCAACAAAAGCACGATGAATCCGCCGTCCCTTTAGTTTGACTTTGTTATTGATCTTAACTTTATGTTTACAATGCAGAAACATTAATCAGGGGACTCGATAGCGGTGGAGCTGAACAATGCTCAGAAACTCTAGCGTTGCAACAGATTGTCGATTCCTATCATTAACTGGACTGTTATCCTGCAGTTTAATCTTTTTTTAATATGATATTTGCCTCAAGGTACATACAAGTTCTTTGGTATTATTTGTGAAGAGTGTAACACAGAAAAATTCATCAGATTTACTTCATTAAGACTGCGTTAGCGTGGTTTAATCAGATTTGATCGACTTTGGCCTGGAAACATGAACAACATCGTTCAAGAAGATGATTGAGGAAATGGGCTTTCAGGGTCTCTAAAACCAACCAGCTGCCATTTTGTTAGACTTGGTGAATCATTATGTTGCCTTTGCATTTGGTTTCAATGATATGCAGATGATATCTACTATTTGTCCTCAGATCTCAGCCTTTTTCGCTTAGAATTCCAATCGTTCTGTCAAAATTTGTTGACCTCTTTGCATCTCATCACTCTGCTCTCCCCATAAATATAAGGGAAATTCAAATGTTTTGGGAACAAACATATTACCGGTAGTCGCAGAAGCTCTGTAATTAGATGTGGACCTGATGCCGTTGCTGACCTCCTTCTCACCCCCAAACCCAGTAATGAGCTCCCTGGGCAGCAGTGACCGCCTTGGCAGAAACCATAACCACCAATCCTGCTGTTACGGTTATTGACTGCCTGAATAAAGGAAGACAAAGGCTCTCGTCTCTCATTTAACTCACTCTTGTCCTTTTGTGCTTTTCTTGCAGTTGGAAAGACGTCTCTGATCACACGATTCATGTACGACAGCTTTGACAACACATATCAGGTAGGTGCTACGGCAGGCACAGAGAATATTATTACTGATATGTTGTGTTTGCCGTGTGTCTTTCTTTCCTTTGGTCGTGAGATTGAAAGTGTGTGTAAACCGAAGAAGTTATAGCCAGCGTGGATGTTAAAACTGACACCTTTGAACTGAACATCAAGAGTGTGGTGGGCCCTCAGGCACACACTATTTCCAACCCTGTTCTCCAAAGCAGCCTAATCTCACTCGTCATCCTATAAACAGAATATTGCTTATGCAGCCACAGCTGTTTGCAAGCGTCTACAGATGCGCAATGGACCGTAAAATAAAACCCGCAGCATTATTGCTTTATAAGCAAAAACTATCTACTTGTATAGTAATAAAAAAGGAATTAAAAATAAATCTCTCAGAGCTATTCCTCCTTCTTTTTCATGTACTTTAGAGAGTGTGTCTTTAAGCCCACTCAGGCTCTTTATTGAGGGAATGTACAGGGTTATGAGCCTGTGCAATGTGTGAAAAAAGCATAAGCAGATTAGCTGCACTGAAATACCATCAGGATATGAGCGTGAAGAAAACTTAAGGGGTAACTTCTGCTTTGCTAAACTTTAAGTTAGAAATACAACTTAACTTGTCGGTGAATATTATTTATCATGTGCTGATAATACCATCAGTATTCCACTGTGTAAAACTACTTGATGTCCTCGCCCGCCAGAAGGTAAAATCTCTTTCATGCAAACAAACCGTAGCCTCCTTTTTTTCTTCTTCTTTTTTTAAAACTTAAATTACAATGGAAGATTTCTCCCATTTAAGATTGTACAGTTTAAATTTCAGCAGTAGTTTATATCTCCTTGACAGGGTAAGGAACACCTACATCTTCTAGAATAGTCGACTCCAAAAATAATTGGATGGATATAGAGACGCGACACATAATGGAATCATTTTTCAAGCAATAAATGCCAAATTAACTGGTTCCAGCTTCTCAAATGTGATGATTTAAAAAAAAAGATTATATTAAGCGAATTGAAGACATTGCTGTGACCAGTCAGAAACAGTAAATGTCATTTTTAATGTTTCATTATAGTGTATACGTTAATGATGTATACAGTCGGGGAAGTGAGACCTGAACCTCACTTTATCGGACTGCGCAGTGTCTCTATTTTAATTTGAGTTGTTGCCTTCATTTTAAAACACCTGTGAGTCGGAAGAGACATTTCCATCAGGAATAAAATTGGCCAGCAGGCTTGTTATCAGGCCAGTAGAGTTAATAATGTTCTACAGCCTCCTGTTCCTTCTAAAGCTCGAGACATGCAGCTTTAGTCCCATAAGTCCAAGTGTTAATCTGGCACTGCCTCTAAATCATCTACAGCAGATTGCCTCAGTTCTTGATCTAAGTCTAACATCTCTTCCAACTAACTTCACTGTTTTGTCTGCTTCAGTATAAACATCTATAATTAAAACTAGCTCTATATCACTGGGAATGGAAGTTTAAGGAATAGGTCTACATTTTGGCAAATGTTTTGGTTAGCTTAGCATAAAGAGGGAGAAATGGCTAACCTGGCTGCGGCTTTGGTCTTTGTATAGATTAGATATATTTTAAAAAAAAAGATATAAGGTTTTAATTACAGGTGCTACCAGCACCCGATTTAGTTTTTCTGATGGAGCCAGGCTAGTTGTTTCACCCTGTTTGAAGCATTGACATAAATAAAGATGGACGACGTCATTCGGAGCAAGTCTGTGGAGTAGTGACCGGGCAGCGGAGCCGCGGTATCAAGTTCCCGCCCATACACCCGCCCGCCCAATTGCGAGCAGGGTCAGGGTTCAGCTGTCAATCATGACATTTCACCCTGTTTTTGTAGCATCAGCTCTCAAGCTCTCAAGTGCATCTTTGTATACACTCAATAGTCTTTGGGCTAAGCTAAGCTAACCAGTAGCTGGCAATAGCTTTCTCATTTAACAGACATGTATGAGAGTGATATTGATCTTCTCATAAAACTCTCTGCCAGACAACAAAAAAATGTTGTTGTTTTTTTTTTTGAAGAATTGAACATGAACATGCTCAAAAATATGGTACAGCTTGTAAATTTTTATTGTGTTTTCAGTGACAAAGAATAGTCTTCTTTGGCGTCACTGCATCCTGCTAACCCTCCAAAAAAAAAGACACTAAACCCCCACGCCTCTGTTCTTCAGCGTTAGCACAAGTACTGTTCTGCGCTGTAACGAGATTAAATGGCTCATTGTGTGTGGATTAAATTGTCTGTGTTAGCTCTGCGATGCTGCACGTCCACAGTTGTTCCACACTGTATCCTCTTAGATTTCCACGTGCGTAAGTCATGAAAGACTACAGAGCCAGACATTTCACACTGTGTCTGTTAGGGCTCATGTCTCTGTACTTTATTAATCTGCTGAATACACGATGCACAGATCTTTCTTAAAACATCTCTTTGTCACAAATTGACATGGAACGGCCACATATTTGGGCAGAGTTGGACTCAAACGGAGAAGCAGACATATTGTAACAGCTGTTTAAGCAGCATCTTACCTGATTCGTGCAATTCTGTGCCCTTTTGGAGCACTTTTGTTTTGCACCTGGCATTTCCTCAGCAGCAGTGGTAACACTGAGCAACTAGAGATACAGAAAAGAGTATTCAGGTCTTTATTTAACAGATTGTTCCCATGTATGCGTATCTCCGGCTTTCCCGCATGCCATGATAAAGTTTTTTAAAGTATAGAATAAACTTGGAAAGGTAATGATATGATGTGCTGAGGGCGAACCGCAGTATTTTTTCTCGCACAAATCACATTTCCTGCTCGTGAAGATATCACTTACCTCCCGGGGCTTTTCTCTTTATAATGTGCTCCATCTAGGCTCTCTTTTTCTCATCTTTCTTTCTCCCGTGGTCATACTGCTGCTCGTCCATGAGCACTCCATTCACTGAACGTTGTGTTGGTGTGTATGTATGTGCGACCAATCGCGGGCGAGGACAGAGATTGACGGATGTAGCTGCCCTGTATTGTTTTCCTCTTGATTTTTTTCCATTTTATTTAGCAGTTTTAACACTGGCCTGACACTGCAGGCCATCGGGAATTATCCTGGGGCTTTTGATGGCCAGTCCGGGGCCTCTGGGCCACGGGAGTGTGGAAGGAGAGCAGTGAGGCAAAGATAGGGCGTGAGGTGAAAGGGGCTGTTTTGGTCAGCTTATCAAAACAGTCTGCAGCAGCAGGAGCAGTCGCTGTGACAGAGAGTTCATAGAGGCAGTTTCAGGTATTTTAAAACCCAATTTTCATCAAAAGCCGTATCTCCTTACAACCTTAACAGAGATGTGATAAACATATTTTAAGATTCAGAGAGACTTTCTAGTGGGAAACCCTGGGTCCAGCACTCCCCGATGGCACCCATGGATCGGCATGTCCCATGTAGCTCAATCAGATTTGGATCTTGGGCATTTTGAGGCCAGGTGGATGCCTTAAGCTATTTGTCACGTTCCTCTGGCTGTTCCTGGCCAGTTTTGTGTGGTGTGGCAGCACGATTGTCCTGCTGGGGGACCAATGTCTTCGGGGTGTGCCGGTGCCATGGGGGAGTGTTTGGGCGGATGGTTTGTGTCAAGTGGCATCCACATGAATGCCAGGATCCAGGGTTTCCCAGCAGAATGTTGCACTGTAGTGAGATGATCAATGTTATTCACTTTAACCGTCAGTGGTTTTAATGTTGTGGCTGATCGGTGTGTGTGTGTATATATATATGTATAAATTTTGTCTGGAAGGGGCCACAGTGGCAGACTGATCTATTTCAGTTCAGTATTGTAGATATGACTACAGTGAGATTAATGTCTTCATAAACAAGGCCTATAATGCATGCATGGTAAACACGACACGGATCACATCCTGCATCATTTTCAGAGAGTGGTACACTTCCAAGTACTATTACCTGGAGCGAACGTGGGCGTCTATTGATGCTTGCAGTCTGTCTCGCTCCAAGGCCACTGCTGTAACTGCCAACCTGAAAGCAGCCGGATAAATTACGACATCCAACAGCCATCAAAGTCAGCACTAAGTGCGGTCATTCTGAGGAGCACGAGGAGAACAAGACTTTTTGGGAGAAATGGCCGTAAGCTCATTGTGACGAGGCCTGAAGGGACAGGGAGCTCCCGCCTCACCCTCGTTTTTGTTTTAGCCTGTGTCCTTCAATTGTAAGTAGGCAGGCAGCATGCTAGGCAGACAGATAGCATCTGCTTTTTTCAATAATGTCCCCTTATACTGTTTAATGTCAGTCTCTGGCCCCCATGCTTTTGTAATGGCCTGTGCTTCAAATGGTATCAGCAGCCAGGGAGGAATATGGAAATCAGTTATTTTATTTGTGTGTAAAAGGAAGACGTTTGAATCCATCACTCAACCCTCCATCCACAAAGCGGTCTCTTCATGCCCCTCTTGTCTTTTGTTTTGTTCAGATAATGGATTCATGATTTTATTACGGGTGCCATAACCTTTGCTTTAGAGATCCAAGCTAAAGCTCAGTCTCTTCTAAATGTGTGTGTTCTGTGTATGTGTGTGTGTCTTAATGCCTCTACTTTTTCCTCTCTGGCTCAGTGACGGGCAGGGCTGTAACTCATTTTGCAGTTTTTTTCTTTCCATTTCATCTCCTGAGACCTTTGAGTATTAATTAAAATGCTGTGTGCATTAGCTCAGTTTGAGTGTTTCTGCTGCTGCTCAGAGGGGAGGCTAGATTTGCCCTGCGAGGGTGGAAAGATGCTATGAATGTGAGCCTGCAGGAGACATCTGTCCTGAAGAGAAGATTTATTTATTTTTTTTGCCATGCCAACTGAATCGCCACATGTTATTTGTTTTGCGCGTACGCCGAGCAGATTCAGTTCAATGCTTTGAAGGAAGAGCAGCGGTATATCCAGAGAGACCAAGGGCCATCGGAAAGATGAAACCGAGCGTGGTGGTGGCTTTAGTCAGCAGGAGGATGACTGAGGCCAGATTTGCTGCCTCTAAAGCAGCAGACTCCCATCAAGCACCCACCCAGCCGAGAGAGACGGAGGCAGGCGTCCTCACTGCCTGGCAGCACATGCTAAAGGGCTCAGACTCCTCCAGAGACAGAATGCTTTTGTCAGCTGTGGTGGAGCTGTCAGTCAGACCTGGCCACCAGGCTGTGACTGCATCTGTCTGCTCTGCTCAGATATTCAGCTATTTAGTGTAGCAACTCGCCAATCTGATCTCTTCTCCTTTTAAAAATTATATAAAATACCACACATTTACCCAACACGATAAGACAACGAAGGTCTAAATGTTTACTTCTTACCTTTGCGGTCCTCTTTCATTACAATAACTTTAAAAATGATCTAGCTTGAAAACAAATTTCCACATAATCTAATACATTATGTGTATCTGTAATCGTTTATTTGCACAAACGTGCACCTTTTATTTGCCTTTTGTGATTTTAGGTTTTAGACCAAAACAAGCATTTTGAAGACGTCACCTTAAACTCGAGAAAATTGCGATGATTTTTCACATTATGTGAACGAAACAATTAATCTGTTGTTGGAGAAAATAATGAGCAGGTTAATTTATGATAAATAATTGTCAGTCCTAAAACAGGAATTTATCAACAGTTTGTTTCTCTGGATAGCACTTCGTCAATTGTTTTCACTTGTCTTTTTAAGACATAAATGATGAATTGATAGGTCGAATCAATAGACAATGAATCAATTATGAAAACCGCAGCCCTAATCCTCTGTTATATCTTCTGTCTTCTAACTGTGAAGCCAGAGTGACACAGTTTAATCTCAACAACCCAATCTGCTATCGGGGTTGGAAGATTGGATTAATGTTAAATTAATGTTGTAGTGGGGTATAAATCTACCCATAATGCTTTGTGATACGATTCAAGTGAGTGAAATAGACTAATTATAAATCTGCATTAGCTCTGATCATTAATGTAGCGTATATATATATCACTACAGCCTGCTGTCTGACAAAGAAGGGATGATCACAGACTGATGTATTCCCTCTTATACTGGCAGGAAACTTTAAAATTAATCAGATTTTGTGTGTGTTTTCGCTCTCACTGTGAGCGAATGCCAGCGTGCTTCCTGTGACTTGAGGTCTGTTGTGTCCCTGCCAGATGGAGGACCTTGAGAGTCCTGGTGGGAGCAGCAGTGGTGGAAGAAGTATTCAGATTCTCCACTTACATAAAAGCAGAAATGCCACAATGGAAAAAAATATTCCAAGTTCAAAATCCTGCATTTGTTAATTAGGTCACCTGCAGTGATTAAAGCTGAATGATTGTTCCAACTACTCAAACCCTCCACATTAATCATCCCAGTACTTCCTGTCAGAATTCACACATCAAGTTAGTTATTATGACCAAATCAGAATTTTACTCTGGTATTTCTCAACACACGTTGCCATGTGTTACTTGTGTCTGAACTTCCAATTTCCTGAAAAATCATCTGTGTGCTGTCAGGTGTGTGTTCACACAAACCCACTGTAACACCAGCCTCTGTATTGGCAGCAAAGGCGCAGCCAAACTTTCTGTGCACTGTGCAGTTTTCCCTTCTCATGAGTATTCCTGATCTATTTTTCCATCAGAAAGCAGAAAGGTGTTCAGCACGTGTGCTGGAGCAGAGAAAAAGGTGATTTGTGAAGTTGTCTAGTGGCAGTAAATGTGCATTAATGTACAGTTTAGGCTGCAGTTTGCCCATCAACAAACACTGCGCTGCCTTAAGAAGTTCCCGCGTTGCTTTCCAGCTGCGGGTCAAAAGTGAAAGGAGAGATTGGGATCAAACGGCAGCTCACTCTGCTCCGTCAGGTTGCAAATTGTCGACTAAATAGGGCATAAACCTTAAGCTGGTAGTGGGCCAATCACACACTACATTAAATTGTTGTGGTGATTGGCTGCAAAAAAAACATAGAAATAGTCTTTTTTTTTCTAGATCTGGATGCAAAAAGTAAGACTGCAGGACTTTGTTTGACTGAAGTTCAAATACTATGTGATACTGGGTTATTTCAGTTAATACATTAAAGGTATTGAGTACTGATACCCAGATACTACTCGGTTCATTTAGTGTGTGATAAAAATATCTTAAGACCTATATCTGATGGCCATTTTTCTAGTTAAAATGTCAAACATACATTTAAAATCTAATGTGAGTGAAATCCGTCACATCTGTTTGTTTGTTTTTGCTCTAGTCCCTGGCAGAACGGACCAGAGAGTCTGTCTTCTAGCAATGTGCGCTAGTTAAAAATGTAAAAGGGAATATTAATAATTTCTGGTGATCTGATCTGTTCGTGTATTGCTCTCTGTGTGGGATTCTATATTTAAAACTGGGACCAGAAAGAGCTCACAGTACCTCGGCCACAGAAAAAACGTCTCTATGCTTTTTAATTCATTCAATCTATTGTGTCAGTGATGTCACTCCAGATCAGCAATTTTCACTTTTTTCCTCAAGTGACCCTCCCCAATGTTGACAATTTTAATTCTCATTGTTTTCATGGAAATGAGAAAACAAGAAAAACAAACCCCCGCCTAAAACAAAACAACAAAAAGAATAATGACGAAAGCTGATATCTCTGGATGTCGGTACGAGGTTGGTTTATGTTCATGGGGGCAGTCGAGAGCGAGTTAGACTTGAGAAGTTAGTCCTGGAGTGAGCTCGCTGGCGCTGAGAGAGGAGATGAGAGAATAAAGGGTCCCAAATAAAATTACATTTCTCTTCCCCGCGTTCATCTCGTGTATATGGGAAGGCGGTTGAGCGGACTTCCGGCCCATTAGGAATCAACCGCTTGGCAGTGAGGGTGGAGAAGAGCAGGACATCTTTCTGGGAGTCAGACTGAGGAATATTTTTGATGGGGAGAGGCCAAGAAAAGCAAAGAGTGCAGAAAGGTCAACGACTTTTAAACGCTTTAGAAATGGTGAGAGAGTGGCGGCGTTTATCTGTGCTGAGCCAATCGGAAAGTTTGCTCACGAAAAGTAGGCGGTTACTCCCTATTTAGCAGCCGAATCCGACCGTGTGTGGCGGGAACAGACGGAGGCGAAACGACGGAAAATCAAATTAATTTAAAAAAAATATATATATAAGTGTTTAATAGACACACATAAACGGTACAGTTATTAGTGTAAGTGTTAAGATATGGGACCTTTTAAAGCATATTCTGCCAGGAACAAATAGGATATTTATTTTGGAAGTTCGTATAATCCGCCTCACTGTTTTGGGACTGATAACAGCCAAAATATTTTTTTATTTGACTTGCTATAATCTTGTACTTTACAGTTTTTAATTCTTTGAGGCTGTTTATTTTCAGCCCAGCAGTGCCTGATCTGACTGAGTGCTGAGGAAGAGAATAAAATTATGCCAGCCTCTCGGAGTTAGTCCACTGTGGTAGCTGGCATTGCAAAGGGAACAAGTGCGTGCTGGATGTGTGCTGATGCCCAGTTTCTTTCAAAGTGGGCAGTGGGCACCCTGCTGGACCGCCTAACATAGACAAACACAGCGGATACAACCACCTGCCCAATCACAGATGGCTAAAAACGTATCAAAACGTGTCCAGCACAAGTAAAATGTATCGGCATAAACTTGAGTGTTAAATAGGAGTAGGACGCCGCCTCATGTGCAGACAGGTCAGTATGCAGTATGTGCTCCACCCTCGTCCCCTCACACGTTCACTCGAGACCCCAAACATCTGGATGCACAAAGGGTCACACCACATCTGCCTCAACCAGCTGTCATTTTAAGTCTCTCATTCCACAGTTCTGGGATGAGTAAACACAACAACAAACAAAGCCAAATCTGCAGTTTAACCTTGATTTTTTTTTTTAGGTTCTGATTCGTCCAAGCTGTAGCACCTGATGATATCATGGCTACAGAAAGTAAACATCTTTGTTAAAGGAGAGAACACAGTGCTGTTTTGTTTCATGTGACATAATAAGGGAATGATCTCTTATAAATGGATAATAGATGGAAGATTTTAGGTCGCCGATTTGAGTGTGAAAATATACAAAATACAGAACATATTGAATAAATACAGTTTTTATGACTATTAAAGTGGAATATTTGCACAATAAGAGCTGACACACTGTAGCCTGCTCCAATTTAAACTCAAATTGTTCATTCAACTCTGATATTTTTGAGTTAATCTATTAAATTTAATGTTACAAGCTTCTCAAAGGCTTAATTTTTTTGCAGGGCTGTTGTAATAGATTATAATTAAAGTATAAATTGCGCTCATACATGGGGTGATATGATCAGGACCTCCTCTTCACCTTTACATCTTTAACTCTCATTATTGAGCGAATACTCTGTTCTTTGCTTTTCGAAGTACTTGCAGTGATGTTGATCCATGGATATCTTCTTTCCCTGATCTAGGCCACAATCGGAATTGACTTCCTGTCGAAAACCATGTACTTGGAAGATCGAACGGTAAGAACCCTCACTCACAGCTGTGTGATGTCATGACAACAAGATGTTAAATAAAGCAGTGCAATAAAGACGCATACTGTAGAAGCGTTCGTCCCTACAATAATGCACGCACTAGCTCGTGATGCGTGGATGAATACCACCAAACCTGTCTGCGTTTATCTTGTGGAATCTCTCATACAGCAGTGCGACATCGGAAGTGTCATCGTGAAGAGTCTGCTCATATAAAAAACGGCCGAGTGGGAATCTTGTGCTGTTTACACTCGGATGCATATCTTATTGCACATGTTTATGAAAGTGTTTGTGTGTGTGTGTGGAGGGAGCTTTCTGTTTCCAGGCTCTCTGACTGATCTGAATAATCTCAGCTTTCTCTCCCTGAACCCCAGGTGAGGTTGCAGCTGTGGGACACAGCGGGACAGGAGCGCTTCAGGAGCCTCATTCCCAGTTATATACGGGACTCCACTGTGGCCGTGGTGGTCTACGACATTACAAGTCAGTGTCCCTGATGAAATATTTTGAATTTTTATACTTCAACTCAGCTGCTGGTCCCTTAAGTGTCCGACTCGTTTTTCTGTTAGTGAGTTAATATCTGAGATTTCACAAATATCTCCTCAATATTTTCCATTACAGCAAAATGGTTTTCTCCTTACAAAAAAAAATCCGAAAAGGATTCCATGACGGTGCCCTGAATCTTTGCATTAATTCGACACTTCAACATGCAGCCAAAGCTGGGAATCGAACCACCAACCTCACGATTAGTGGACGCTCTACCTCCCGAGTGCACATTTAATCACCCCTCATTATTTAGGGATGATTCAATTTCAGTTGGTTCAGTATTTTAAAAAGATTTGTTGTTTTTCTCTTAAGGAAAAACCAAATATATCACCTAGCTGTTATATTCTGCTGCAGTCGTAGTGCAGTGAAACAATAGTATTCAACAGTAGAATTTTAAAGGTGGCCCTTGCTCATTCATACCTGTAAAAACATGTCATTTGTTTACAATAGAAGAAATATTTAGAATTTTCCACAACAGAAAGTGACTTTATTCTCCCTCAAGTTGCTTCAATTTAATCATAAAAGAGCAAAGACGCTGTTTGTAACATGGCTGCACCCAGGAAGTGAATTCTATTCCTGATTTTATGGAAAATGATGGGTAACCCCCCCCCAAATAACTTGAGCAAAAGACTTGGGGTCTGGCTCAATCACATGACCCTAAGTCTGCATGCCAACAAGCCTGCATACTCAATAGATGTGGCAAGGTCAAAAGGAAGGACTACACAACAACATGAGTTTATTGTTTAACTCCAGCACTGTGTATCAAACAGTTTCATCTATCAGCTTCTATCTTTTTAATATGATCTACCACATGGGATTTTTTTTTCTATATCTTCTTCATGCATCAATAATAATCAGCAAAATGTTCGATTCACTTTATATCAGCAGATTTCTTGTTATTTCCTGACAGCTGATCGTATCGCTGTGTAAAAACCCCGGTGGAAATGTTAGTGGTTTTGTTCAGAACAGTAACAGCTGGTCGTTGTGTCGTCGTCCTGAACAGCATGTTTAATTCCACTGTGCTTTGTTTCTTCCCTCGTTTGTTAAAACAGACGTTAATTCATTCCAGCAGACGTCAAAATGGATCGAGGACGTGAGGACAGAGAGAGGAAGTGACGTCATCATCATGCTTGTCGGCAATAAAACAGACCTGGCAGATAAGAGGTACGTAGTTACTCCTGAACGGCAGTACTTTTGGTCTTTTTTAGCATTTCCGTGGTGTGCAAAGTGTCAGGCGGTCTGTCTGCAGCAACAAAGCATGATCAAAACATCTCAAACGGTAAGATGACTTGATTAGATGTCTTGTGGAATAAATCTGTATATTAATGAGACAGAACTGATTATCTTGAGACCAGTATGACTGCTGAATACCATGTGGATTTAATTATGTGGATTTAATATGAATACCACCTCGATGTTATATGAAGACAGGTATGAGAAATTAATGTTTGTCACATTATATATCAGATATGAATAGACTTATTAGCATAACCGTTTATGTTGTGTTGCTATAGTAATTATGGTGGAACATTTAACAACTTATTGCTTTGAAATGAGAAAATGAGTTCTTGCTTGGGGAAGATTATTCAGTTATATTGAGGCAATTCTTCTTTTAAATAAATAAATATATATATGGCAGGTATATAATATGATATGACTCTAGTGAGCTGGAAAAAGGCTGATGAAAGAGGTTTGGAAGATGTTTAATAAAGCTGAGAAAGAAAAATAAATTGATTTGAAAAGAGAATGTTTGGAGAAGCAGGTAAAAAAAAAAGATGAAGTCACATGAAGCAGAAATATATAATAGTGAGGAAAATAAAGGGAGAATTGTACCATAAACTGGCTTTTATCATTGTGCTAAATGGCATTAATGGTTCACACACTATGCACAAAATCTTTGCCTGAGATAGATTACAGTAATCCGTCATGTGTGAAATGTATCACTTCTAATGTTGCCTCCTTCTTTCCATGTAAATATTCCTGACATGCTTTAACAAGTGTGGATATACAGAAAGTTTTTGTTTTTTCTTTTTCTTTTAAGCTTTTATTTTACCAAAAAGTCTCTTGAGATGCATCCGGTCCTTCAACAAGAGAGACCTGTCCAAGATGGCAGCATGGAGCAGTTAACACATAGTCACATAAATAAAATAAAAAAATCTGAACAATTAATACACTTGGCTGGCTGTGGACCACAGTGAGAACTGTTCAATCATACACAAAAACATGTACATATGCAGCGAGTTTCATAAGATGCATGCATATCTTAGTATGTCTTGTCATTATTAACATACAGAATACCTGCGCTACAGTTCGGAGGCTGAAAAACACTTCTTCTGGTCCATTTATCTGTCTTGCCTCTGTATTATTGCTGTTCTGCCATCTTAAGGAATGACAGTCCTGTGGAACATCCTTTATCTTATCTGGGTTTTAGGTAGATCAATGCTTTGCTGCAACAGCTGGTCTGGTTGACTGATCTTCGTATGATTTTAAGAAAACAGTGGGCCGACGTGGTTCATACTTCCCGTGTTCTTTCTCCAGTCATGCTGAATGTCAGGTTTGTAAAAGCGTTCAGCGTTTATATGGCGAGTAATTATGCATAAACCATGCACACATATGCACCAGTTAAGTTGTCAGCGTCATTAACATGTCGAGGACACACTTCGAGCTGCAGAAAGAAATTCCCTTTGGCGCACTTGTGTGTGAACTGAGTGAAGGGGAAGCAGGAAAACTGCTGGTGGTGGCAGTTTCCAGGACGTATCTCACTGGATCTGTCAGTGAAACGTCTGCTGTAACAACAGACCAAAGGCAAACGCTTTAAGTAAGACTGGACAAGGGTCCCATCAGTTTCCACAAAACCATTTTGAAAATGATCCAGAAAAACGACTGAACCTTTTCCCTTTAATCTGTGGGTAATTTATCTAAACTGCAACTTAGTTGAGTCTTTCAGTAGAAGTACAATCGCGGCATCCTGTCCGAATTTACTTCTTTCTAAATCAGCCTAGTTTCTGTGTGTGAGCCTGATAGTTTTTGTCCGAATCTGCAGAAAAATCAAAATGGCTTTTTTGTTTTTAAACTACAGTACCTGTGCTCCAGTGTGCAGCTGCAGTGTCTTGACCAATCATTGTGAAGTAATTTCTACCTTTTCATATCATTAATTGCAAAGGAAATTGACATTCATCATGATGACAATCCTCATGCAAACTTGGTCTCACATGCAAGAGGTGATAAAGATGATAAATAAATGTCGCTGTCACTGTGGGTGCCATGCAATGAAGAAGAACTAGTAGTGCATGTGCAGCACGGTGTCGGATGAAATGACGACACTTAAAAATATGTCAGGCATTGAAAAACAAGTTGAAAGTCATCGAAGATCTTGTGCTTGACATCTTAAATCTGTTTAAAATCAGTCAGTAATGCGATTCAGTGACAGGGTCTTCCTCTATATCAGCACTGAGGCACCCAACCCCATCTTTGACATTAGTTGAGAATACCATCGGTATATTTGACTACGCGTTCGCTCGAGAGGAGCACCTGTGCGAGCTGGGCTCTCTCTGTCTTTGTTCATTCATGCGTGGTGGAGCTCTTCACAGTGCTCAGGGCTACGGGGAGTTACAGTACGCACAGTTTAGGTGCTGCAAAGTCTCTGGAGCTCTGCATAAAGGAAATCTAGTGTGCGTCGTACACCAGACAGCATCAATCAAGTGGAGCCTGATGTGCTGTACACCGACAGGAAGTAGCTCAGGGACGTTTAAAACTGTACTGGTTAAATTAGTGTATCTTCTTTTGTTCTACACTGCTGCTATATTACTTTGGTCAAGTTCACTCAACACAATCGGCCTTAACGATCCGAATCCTTCACAGGAGCTTGAGGTGATTTATCTGACTTGGCTACAGTAAGTCCAATACTCGCTCTTCTCTGAGCTTTGTTTCGGTCGACACTCACTCCTGAGGGAAATATCTGGCTCTTGTGCAGCTAAATGATCCACTATGCTCACATGCTAGTTGCTAACTGTGTCTGACGGAACAGGTAGTGTACAATCAGAGCCTTTCCACTGGAAGCAGCTGCCTGCTGCTGCTGAACAGAAAGGTAAAAAAAACAACAACAATAAAACCAACATTTTTTTTACTTCAGGATGTTAGAAAGCTCTGTAGGGCTGAGTGGTGATTCTCTGTGGGTTCATCATAATATGATCTGTTATGAACATAAACAAATATTCGTCCAGCTTCAATGGAAAACTAAAATATCTTGTAAATAATAATAAATAAGTAAGAATCAAAGATCAGCACATACATGTCACTTGACCTGATGTACTCAAGTTGATTTTTAATGACATCTAGTCGAATAAGCGGTTACTCTACAAGAAAAATAAACATAAGATCAAATAACCACAGATAGTAATGGCACAGCCCTTATTTACGCACACCGATCAGCCACAACATTAAAACCACTGACGGTTAAAGTGAATAACATTGATCATCTCGCTACGGTGCAATATTCTGCTGGGAAACCCTGGATCCTGACATTCATGTGGATACTACTTGACACAAACCGTCCGCCCAAACAGCCTTGCAGATCAAGCACACCCCCCATGGCACTGGAACAACCTGGTGACATTGGTCCCCCAGCAGGACGACGCGTGCTGCCACACCACAAAAACTGCTCAGGAACAGCCCGAGGAACGTGACAAAGAGCTTACCTGGCCTCAAAATGCCCCAGATCCAAATCTGATTGAGCTACATGGGATGTGCCGATCCATGGAGTGCTGTTGCTGTTGTTTTATGGGTCATGAATACCAGGACCCAGGGTTTTCCACTAGAACATTGTACTGTAGCCATGATCAATGTCATTCACTTCATCTATCAGTGGTTTTAATGTTGTGGCTGATCGGTGTATACTGTCGAAGAGATGTGATCGTCAGTGGCTTAAGCGGGAGCTGATGTCATATTTCAGGACAGACCCGCTCTAAAACTCCAAATGCCTGCTAGCGTGCCTGAGAGTTGTTAGGATGCCACACATTGCACATCCATTATGCAAGTTTCTTACCAACTGCCCGTGCGATGATGAACAAGCCTCTGTGTCGTTTAGGTTGTAGCTCATGCATCCAGAAATAGCCACAGCAGCACTGGTGCCACGCTGTCAGGTGGTGTTATTATGTAAATACATCTTCAGCGCAGTGTTTTCTGATCTCACTGCAGAAACTTGTTTTCCTGCCTCGCAAAGGCTGAATTTCTCCTTTTTTTTCCTGTTCTGTGATGCAAAGGAGGAGTCATTTCAGGACAGGGGGATCAGTTGTTTGATGACACGGGCGTTACACCACTTAGGGGTTATTTAAAAGTAAAGAAGTGGGGGTTTTGAGTAAGTACTCAGCTAAGTTTCTTTTAGTGTCCAGAGGAATAAATGCAAACTGGTTACGTCCAGCGGCAGGTTGATTGAAGCCGGTCGTCTTAACGAACCTGCCGGCTGCGTGGGCTGTAGAGTCAGCAGGACTGCACCGGCCTCTCTGTTTGTGCTGATGGACACCTGACACAGTCTCAGCTTCACAGCCAGAGCCAAACAATCACTGCCAGATTCATTAGAGTGGAATGCAAATTGGCTGTTATCAATTTGTACAGTGTAATTAATCCTTCTCAGTCATTAGCTAATTAAGTCTGGTGTATCCTCACTAGCCGAGAACAACAGGAGCTTCGGCTGCAAATGGTGGGTTTTACTGTGAGTAAGTGTAAAGTGTCTGTTTTTCATTATCTGTAATGTATTCAGGATAATCCCCCTCTTTTCACAGGCAAATCACAATTGAGGAAGGTGAACAGAGGGCTAAAGAGCTGAGTGTCATGTTCATAGAGACCAGCGCCAAGACGGGTTATAACGTCAAACAGGTGAGCGGATGTTTGGTGCTCGGAGATATGAAGTCGTTAATATAGAATTCCAGGCTATTCTGCCCTTTGAAAGTATGATGATAATGCTTGAACATTATTGTATGGATTAGATTGATTGTTTCCCTCGTTAGTATCTGATAATGTTCATCACACCATGTTTATGTGTGTTCTAGATGTCTGACAAACATGGGGAACCATTTTTTATCTTCATTAAACATTAGCAATCAGCATTAAAAAAACAAAACATGCGTGATTCAAGCTGGCAGCCCTCAGGTGTCATAGTGCATTCCATATGAAATGGGAAGTCCGAGTTCCCAGTCGTAAATTCCAAATGGAACTCCCCCTGAAGTCGGATTTCCAACTTGGAAATTCGGGGGAGCCTCACAAACCCCCGGCCACAAAATCCAAGATCCAAGATGGCCGTTCAACAATAGTGCAGATTGTTTAATCTACTGTTAATTAGCACTTCAGCCACACACACAGTGTTGTCCAACTTCCTTCGGTGCACATGTTGCGAAGGTGTTTGTATGTAAATACCTCATAATGCACTGGTACTGCTAATGGTGCCTAGCCTGTCTGGAGCAATCCATCTTGGTTTTCCGACTTGTTGTACTCCAACAGGGTCAACTCGGGTGTGACGTCATTCCCAGCTCCTTCGTTCCCCTTCATTTTCAGTATCTTTCCTGATACAATGCTACCAACTTTGTATTAGGGGCAGTTTCATTGCGTCTTAAAGGTTTCAAAGGTCTCTTGTTTTTCATACAAACTCACCACCAGAAGCACAGACAAAACACAGGAAAGAGTCCAGTATTTCTTCCTGTGTAAGTCCACGCTGCCACGACCAGTATCTCACAAAGACTGAGTAGTGCATGTGTTCATTCCTTTTAGTGACATTTAATTTGTAACTCACCAAGAACGCCTTCTCGGAGAGACTGGAAGCCAAAGAAAAGCGCTGCTCGGTTCAACAGACAGTGATTTTGTGGGCTGTGTTTGTTCTTGAAAACAACGACTGTTAAGTTAATAAGTAGAGAGACGAAGGCAAGCTGTGTTGTGTCTGTCGCTGAACGGCGTTGCTGGCAGACGCCTCTCTCGGCCAATAGCAGTGCAGACAGAGGAGGCCATTCTTCGCCTCACATCAGGACTGTGGACAGGATGGAACACAGTGGTGTGAAACCTGCAACACAAAGGCCACAGTGCTGCACTGAGGGCTGCAGGGTTCACTGAGTGTCAGCAAATTTAAGCTTTTAGGCATCAGTAGCCCTTTTTACACAGAGGTTGAGCAATATCGCCGCAACGAAGACCCTTCTCTACTCCGCCTTTGTTTATTTACACTGAAAAACGCAACCGCAATTAAAAGAGGCGTGACGAGTAACGCATCAGCGTCGGAGTCTGGTGTGACGTTTTCTAAACAATGGAATAACATGACAACCACAATCATTTACCGTCCCCGTTATGTGGCGGATGATCTCGTCCTCTGCTCGGAGGGTAAGTAGCTCCTGAACCTCACGTTGTTTTTCTTCTTCTTTGAGTTAGCTGCTAACTGCTGCTAGCTGCTTTTAAATCTCCCGGTTGAGGGTCGCAGACAAACCACGTCGACAGAACGTCACAGCCCCGTCTCGTCGTTCCGCCTCGCCGGCTCACTCCATTTACACAGACGTTGATTCGGCGCTGTTACTCCCTCCGCTGCTCTCAGAGGTGAAACAACTTTGACCCCCCTTTATGCCTCCGTGATGTTTAGTTATACAGACGGCGAGGTGCAACAGGCCCGCATTGAACGGGCTGTGTAAAAGGGGCTTCAGTTTTCATGAGTACTAATACAGTAATGACCGTCAAAAGGCTACCTATTGACAGTGTTTTTAACATTGAAAGATGTGTCAGATCATCATGTAAACATGACTTTTGTCTTGTGTTTAGACAAAATTTAGATGAATTTTTTTTTTTTTTTTTTGTACTTCATTTTCACTTTCATGTAACCTTTATTGTTTTTGCATGTTTTTATTCTGTACAAAGAGGGACTGTTTATTAAGCCACAGTTTGTGGTAAGCTATTACTAGAAATTTCCTGTCGTTACAGATGAAAAATGTATAAATGTGAAAAAGAGCAAGTACATACAGTAATGATACAGTGTGCTCGGATATTTGTTCTCCAAGTCCAACACTTCTTTGTGACTCCTGCCAGTTGTTTGACAGAGATGCATGTTGTGTCTCCCTGATTCAGTCTAAAGACCTTCATCTGTTTCTTTATTTCCAGCTGTTTCGGCGTGTGGCAGCTGCTCTCCCGGGAATGGAAAGTATGCAAGAAACAAGCAAAGAAGGCAGTATCCTTTCACCCATTTATATATCGTAAAAAAAACCACAAAACTTTCATGGTATGAAAGACCTTTTCTAATAATATGTGAGCAGCATATTAAGCTCAGAGGAAACGTTTTCTCTTTTGAATTTGAATGCGATAGCGTCATTCACTGCTCACTTTTAAATTAGAGGTGTTCCTGAAATCGACTCTGCATACTGGCACCCATGTAAATACATTAGGTGTCAGCCACCTGTCCAATTAAACGTGTGTTTTTTTAGCACGACGTTCTCGCTAGCTGCTGCCTGACAAGCGGGTGGTCAGTCAGATAGTCGGCGCCGGCAGTTTAGTCTCTGGTGGGTCGACCTTTTCCTCATTTAAACCAGTGACAGGAGGCTCAGCCTGCTGCTGCTGCACAGCTCTGCTAACTTGCACCTCATATCTGCTGCTGCCAGCTGAGCAGGTCACAGCTCCACCTTCAACAAAACTCTTCACAAAGAAGCATTTTTACACTGAAAAACATTTGAGAGCATCTTAGATAGCTTTTCACACACACACAGTGTAGAAATGCATTTGTCTGGATTACTTCAAGGCGTGATTCGATTCGATATGCTGTCTGTGTAAGATTTCACAACACAGAAGGTTTATATTTGATGTCAAATGGAGCAGCTGAGACAGATTTCAGCTGTAATTTTCATCAGTAGCTACAGGGAGCCCTCAGGCTGTCTGAGCTCCTCTCACGCGCCTGCATTGATTTTTACATCTGGAAATAAATCCAACGTGGGTAACAATAATGCAACCTGCACTTCACACTCGGACTCTTTTAGATGATTGTTGTTGTCGTCAGTTAAAGAGGCATTTCACGCATAATATATCCGCACTTCATTTTGATGTCCAAGAAAGCTTCTTAGACCATGTTTTGATTTGAAACTCCTACAGTTGTTTTTGATGTAATCTAAGCATTTAATACTAGAATGTCACTCAGTAGAGCTCATACCTCCATCAAGGCCCAACAGCCCTCTTATTTAAGCCTTAGCACCAACTGCAGCAACTGGTGACACTCTGTTAGTACCTTACTAACTTAGCTACACATTGGTGCTAGTTGCAGGCTATTTGTTACCGTACAGCAGCCAGGAAAAGACCACCCCCTATGCAAACACGTTTAAATCTGCTAGATCTGGATTTTTATTTGGATCCGCACTAAATTGTACACACTCATAGATACCAGCCCTCTAAATAATCAAGATCCATGCATTATTATTAATGCCTGGAAAATTAATGAAAATGTGGAAAAATGGCATATCTCGCAATGTTGAATGAATGTTTATCTGGATCCACACCGATATTTAGTGGGTTCTTCCTCGGCCCATGCCCCATCCTTCCACCTGGTGACAAACCAACAAACAAAGGGACACGGGTGAAAACAGAACCTCCTTGACGGAGGTAACTATTCAGTTCATTTAAGATGCTGTATGCTCCTGTGAAGCTTTACATTTCCCTCTTTGTCCTTGTGTTATTAAAGTTTTATTTAAAGAGAGAGAATTTAAAAAGGCATGACAGATAATGAGAAGAACAGCACAGACCAACCAGGATAACATTGTATCACCAACACTGTCCATTATCACAGTACCAGCCAAGACATAAATGCTAAATAATCTGACAAAAAATATTCATGACTCATATAATAACCACTTACATATTACGTAACTCGTAGAGAGATAATAATTGTAAATAAATACAATAAATGATAAGTTTCACATTTTATCAGGCCCGGTATAATATCTATTTATCGTCTTTCCAGCCAAGCAGAGGCGTTGGTGGTACCGGCACACCCCGATGGCATCGGCCCCCCAGCAGGACAACGCGTGCTGCCACACCACACAAACTGCTCAGGAACAGCCACAGGAACGTGACAAAGAGCTTACCTGGCCTCAAAATGCCCCAGATCTAAATCTGATTGAGGGTTACTTTGTGTGAAACCATGTTTGGGTGGGTTTTATGGGTCAAAGAAGATCCACATGAATACCAGGACCCAGGGTTTCCCCACTAGAACATTGTACTGTAGCCACGATCAATGTCATTCACTTCATCTGTCACTGGTTTTAATGTTGCGGCTGATCGGTGTATGAGCTGTACTTACAGTATGCTAAAAATATGTGCATCCTGTCTCTGTCTATGACGAGAAGGAATGACGAGAGCAAGCAAACCTCGTTTCAAGGTGCGTAAGGGTGCCTGATGGACATATTTTAAAAAAAAGGGGGACCTGCAGTATCCTTTAAACCCAAACTTTGTGAAACCATTTACAAAGTTTGATCCAGTAGCTGAAATAGAGAGAAGTCAAAGGTAAACGAGACTTGTCACCTAAACCATTGTAGTCTTTTAACTGCCTCTTACATCATCCTCTCTGTTCAGCATTGCATTGACTTTAGTTTGCTATTATCACACTAAAACTAAGTCTACAGACGTGTTTCCTATACGGTAAATTAACACCATTTAATGCTGTCACTGTTCCCCCTCTGATGGCACCAGTCCTTCATATCCTCCTCATCACACAAACTAGGGTGCCATCTCTATGGTTACTGGGTGAATTATGAACATGCCTTTGATTTGAACATGTGCATACAGAGCTACCGTTGCTCCTTCAGCGTGTCCAGATGAACACCGCTGCACGTATCGGCTGTAACGTAAACACCGATCAGATGCTGGTCTTGGCGTAGTGAAGGTACATTTGTCTCCTTGTGAATCCCTGATTCTCGCTGGGAGTCGCCCAGACTTTGTAGACTGCATGGCCTCAATAATAAACTCAGTGACCGAACAGCCCTCTGAACTGTTGGGTTCACCCCTCTGCTTTTTATTGCAGTCAGCCATATTTCCTGGTTACAATCCATCACTCGTATTCAGCCAATAACCTTTATCGCTCTTCCTGTTTTTTTGTTTTTATCTCTGTCTTAATGAGGCGTAATGGATGTGGGAGTGAGCTGTGTGAGGTGGAGGTGTGGTGATGGATGGCAGGTGATGACAGTTCCCCAGCAGATCTGTGCCTCTGCTGTCATTGTCACCTAATGGAGCAGCTCTCTCTTGTTATTGCATTGTGAAAAGTATTGATTTTACTGCGAGAACGGCAGAAATGAGCTCAGGACAGGACACATATATACTGTATTTTAATAAGCATGGAGCACTGGATGTTTATACTGATCAGCCATAACATTAAAACCACTGACAGATGAAGTGAATGACATTGATCATGGCTACAGTACAATGTTCTAGTGGGAAACCCTGGGTCCTGGTATTCATGTGGATCTTCTTTGTCTGAAACAATGCTTGGGTGGGTTTTATGGGTCAAAGTAAACCCCCTCATGCCAACAGCACTCCATGAATCGTAATTTAAGCCTTAAGCTCTTTGTCACGTTCCTCTGGCTGTTCTTGAGCAGTTTTTGTGGTGTGGCAGCACACATTGTCCTGCTGGAGGACCCAATGTCATCGGGGTGTGCCGGGGCCCTGAGGGGTGTGCTTGATCTGTAAGGGCGTTTGGGCAGATGGTTTGTGTCAGTTAACATCCACATGAATGTCAGGATCCAGGGTTTCCAAGGATGGAGCGTGGGCCAAAGAAGAACCCAATAAATATTGGTGTGGATCTAGAGTGTCACGAGTTGCTGCGGTTGGTGCTCAGGCTTAAATAAGACGGTTGTTGGGCCTTGGCGGAGGTATGAGTGCCATTCTAGTTTTTCCTCTTTAATTGCCAGCTTTAAATTGGGGACAGATGGGTCATGCTGATTTATGGTTAATGTCAGGGCACATGGGGCACGGTGTTCTGCTCTCTTTCTGAGAACAATTTCATCCGGAGTCATTGGATATTATAACCACTGCAGGGCTGCAGAGAGTGAAGAGGTGCTTGACCCAGTTGAAGTGCTGTGGCCATCCATCTTAATAAGAGCCAGTCAGAGAGCAAAATAAATCAGGCCAGACTCATGTTGATCAGAAAAAGGTTGTCCAACATCACTACATCTTTACATGGCACATAGTTTTTGCTGCCATATTAATGTTCAAAATGTGATATTTCAACTTTAACATCACATCTGTTTTCAGTATAAATCATAAAATACAGCTACAGCAGTGGATAGACTTCATAGATTTGCAAAAAAAAAAAAAAATTAAAAAAGTATTTTTAATAGTTTAAAGTGACCATGTGTAAAGTGAAAGGCACTGCTCACAGTGACGAACCGACAGAGCACTTTGAGCATCTTTCAGCTCATTATTTTGATTTCATGGCCTGGACTCAATATTGGACTTGAATAAAACATGACTCCAAATTAAAGCTCAAGTTTCTCTGTGGTTAATGGAGCAATTAATCTGCTGGATGTGTAAACCATCGACATAAAGAAAGATGGACGACCTCCCGTTGTACAAAAGTGAAGCCAAAATATCCCGGATACGAGCGCTGCCGTCTTGCGCTGGTGCCGTGATTTGGAGCCAGAGTCTGCGCAGTAGCGACCGGGCAGCGGAGCCGCGGTATCGAGTTCCCGCCCATACACCCGCCCGCCCAATCGTGAGCAGGGTTCAGCTGTCAATCATGACGTTTCACCCCGTTTTATAGCATTACGTAACAAATTAAAACTAAACTGATCAGAAAACAACACTTGAAAATACACGAGCGTGATAAGAACTACCTAAAATAACAGAAAGCATCTTTGGGAAAAATTGATTTGTCGTGTACTTTGAGTTGTTAGTTTGGCCCATGTGCTACCTGATATCATTGAGGGGGAGGGGTTTATGACCTATACTGCAGCCCACCACCAGGGGGCGATCGATATGTTTTGGCTTCACTTTTGGGGAGCTCTAATGTCGTCCATCTTTATATACAGTCAATGGTGTAAACAGACAACCAGATGAAATGGCATTTTGAGAGAATCTAGTTTGACAAATGTTTATTGCAGCTGTAAGTCACCCATGTGTTGTTTCAAAGCCATAACTTCATGAATAACTTTGCTTTATCCCCCCAATATGAAACAAATATTCTTTTTTTTCAAAATACATCTACTGGCCCAGTAACAGGACTCATTACTCACTGTAATGAGTCAGGAGATGCTGTCGACTGCACCCACACCTACACGGAGGTATCAGAAGATATTCAGAACTGAGGCTGCTCATGTGGTTTGGTAATGTTGGCTGCTGAGATAAAGCCTCCAGGTCCCCGATGAGAACAATCCAAATGGGAATATTCAAGTATATGTACGCATTTAAAGACTGTCCTTCAAGTGGTACCACTTCATGATGTCATGCTACCATGAAATATACAGCCAGTGTAGGGTGGGCATTTGACAGCCACAGTGGGACTGTTTCCAGACTCACTTGCATACAATATGTAGGCCCCCCTCCTTATGCATGCATAATGTTCACCAGGAAAAAAATGAATAATAATAAGAGCCCGCTGCTGCTGCTGCTGTGCTGCCACTCACACCTGCAGTTTTATATGGAAGCATTCACAATCACTCAGTCACGATACACTTCTTGTCTCCTTAGAATACAGGAGGTCTGCCCCTCGTTCTCACTGCTAAATATCAAAAAAAAAAATGCTCTGGAGGGTTGTCACGGATAACTTATCCGGATTGAGAGAAAAACTGCTGAATAATTCTGATTTACAGCAACAACTCATTAACCCGCCATTGTTCATCGGCTTTAATCGCAGCGCAGCGGTGCCAAGTTTAGTACCCGACCAACAATAGAGGAGAGGATTTCCTTGTCAGAGGAGGCTTTTTAGGATAATCCCAGCAACCACTCCCCCAACATGTACAGAATCTGCTGTAATAAACTGAGTACAGATTATATTTTCGGAGTATTTTTATTTCTTAATATTCAAAAATTACTTTAATGACTAAATCTCTCAGGTGAATTATACAGTCATGTATGGCTGAAATATTTTGGCTGTTTGAATGTTTGATTTCTTGTCTAGAAATTAAATAGATTCGTGGCACCATCTAGTGGTGGTAATGTGGTACTACAGTCCTCCAAATACAAAATTACATAGTTTTGGCTCTCTGAACAGGATTTTAAACATTTCCTTTTTGACAATATTCATATGAGCTAATTGTTCTTTTCAGGTCCGTGTAACTGAATAATGTAATAACCAAAAGTTTCCAATGCTTCCTTAACGTTCTTCTCCAGTGATCGACATCAAGTTGGACAAACCGCAGGAGCCCCAGACCACTGAAGGCGGCTGTTCCTGTTAATACTCAGCGCCATCCTGGAAAAGACAAACAAAAAAACCCATCATTTACACCACATGCTTGTTATGTTGCTTCCTATTGGTTAACCTGCAGTTGCACGTCGAGAATCTGGCCTCCTCACCTGACTACTGCTCATCGGTTGGAACTAGCAATATGTGAATTTGGTTGTAAAGTAGTGTAGCCTACTTTGTTAATGAAACTGCCAAAAAAAAAAAAGTCTTACAACATGCAAAAAAAAAAAAAGATCCCCAAGTCGCATTTGTGGATACAATTTTTTTTTTAAGTAGATAAGGAAGCTTCCCCAGTTTCGTTTTTTGTATATTTTTGTATATTCAATCTCTCTGGAAATGTTTTTTTTAAAAGATGCAAACAACTAAGCTCTGCATTTGAGAGCTTGACAAGAAAAGGTGGTTTTAGATGCACTTTTATGGATCCTAATCTTGCTACAGGCAAAAATGGAAGTTCTTGTGTGTCAACCACGCAAAACTCTTTACCTAATTCATGCCATACGTTCAAACATAACTGTTTCAATCTTAAGCCTAAACCTTCCAATCACGGCGCCATAACCTCTTTGGGATCTATAATTTTGCGTTCTTCGTGATACAAGACAAACTGAACAGTCAACATTTTGAGCATCTAATGCATGCCTAGTTTTTCAGCATAGGTACTGTCTACCAGTGTACACAAGTTTGAATATGTAAATGGTAACATTACGCCATGCACTCTGATAATGACTACTTCTTGTTTCTGTCGAACTGGATTTGTATACTTGACTTCAGAATACCTTTTTGTCGTGCGTGCGTGTAAGTGTGCGCTTTCTGTAAAGGCGATGTTAGAATGCCGTTAATATAGAGGGGCCACCGCCAGGTCGTGTCGTTCTCGCCACATTTCGGTCACCGTTCGCAGTAGTCGTGATTATGGTAGTCTGCACACGTGCGAAGGCCTTGCCTTGTTTCACAGAGGAACATAAACACAAAGTTCCCCTCTGTAGGCTTAAATGCAGGTTCTGTGATCAAAACAGCTGTAACGTCGTAAATCAGTGCATTGTTTCATTGCTGACAAAAGACTAATTTGCACATGTAGACCTTTCAGGTTAATATGAAGTGATGGAAAAGCTTCATTGTTAATGTACAGCCACTTAATTCAATGCCTGTCTGATTGTCACGTAACGTGTCCCCACTGAGATGAGCTTTTCTTTGCTGCTTGTGTTCAAACTAAACTACTGACGTTGGCTTTATGCAATGTTGTTTGTATTTTGGTCTCTTTTTTTTCTTTTTTTTTGGTGTTATTTTAGAGCCACGTATCGAAACGTGCTGGTGGTGAAGTCGGCCAGTGTTGAGAACACTACTTTGATTTGACTCGTCTCTGAAGTGAAATACTTACTGCACTTTTTTAAGGACATGTTTTAGAGTTAGAGTGACGATGTAAGTCTTAGAAACATGGTAAGAAAAATAAAGTTCGTCTCCAGAACATTTGGAGCTCTGAACATTTGTGAATTGTTCACACGTGTCCGAAAAGGGGGAGCACAACCTTTCGAATCCACACAATGAGCCAAAAATAATAACTAGTAAGAGGCAGATTTGGATCAAACATCTTGACTGGAACACACTCTTTTGTTGGTTTGGGAATGGAAAAAGACGGGTTGCATTTCAAGCAATGATGTATCAACCCTCTGTGTTGCTGCCTATTTAATTATTTCGAAACAGGAATGTACTGCTCTCATTACCGACCACACAGCCTTGTAAGGAGAGCACTTTTTGAGAAATGAGGACAAATGATTCATCAGTTTCTGTCGCTGATCCTTTGTATTTATTCCCCCGTACGTATAAGAGTCCGCCTTTCTATCCCTTAAGGTCCATTCTAACATTCTCTGGAAACGGACCAAGTAATGCAACAATTGTCCTTGCATGTCGGGGTGGGGGGTTCTGCATTTGAGGATGGAGGTCATGGCCATACCCTGGGGGGTGGGGTGTATGTTCTGTCACAGCTCTGTGCATCAGACCTGATCAGCCCAGAGCTGACTCTCCATTCGCACTGTACAGAGATTTAGCATGTCTCTCCAAATGGTTAATAAAGATGTCTTATTACCAAAGTCATGCGGGAATCTTTTTGTTTATCGTCACTCAAAGCGGCGTGACAGCGTCCTCAAGATTGGGACTTTAAAAAAACCAAACAAACAAACGTGTGTGTGTGTGTGTGTGTGTGTGTGAATGAATGATGACATCAGCAAGGCGCTGCGGCTCCTCTTGTGTTTTTGATGCGTACAGATGTTGCTGCAGCCAGTGTGTCACTGTGAGTGAGTCAGCATGAAATGTAGTTGCAGCAATCCTAAGTGATGATACTCAAAACAATACTCGTGACCATATTCAACATTGTTTTACCAATGAAGAAATCTGCTCACCGTTTCACAGGCTGGATGCGGTGAGCCTCACGGGGCCAGGCGGTGTCTGCATAGCAGGCTAACGTTAGAACAAAGTATTGGTATGTTTCAGCTGATCACACTGTAATGTAAAAACAGGGAGTTCTCTCTTTAAAGAATGCATTCAGTGATCTCAAACTCCTATAAATATATTCAGACTTTTATTTACAAATAATCAAGTTTCATTCGTTCAATATAGTCTATTCTATATTATATTACATATAGTAATTTCCTAAACGGCATGCCATAATAATGTATGTGTGTGTGTGTGTGTGTGTTAAGGACATTAATCAACATTTCTGTAAATGTGCCAGTGTTAGCCAGCCGGCTACTTTTCAACTGTAGTCGTTTGGCGAGATGTTTTGAAACCAACAAAGACAACAAATATCCAACAGAGCAACAACAAGTAGCAAGACAACAGGAGATGGCCACTTATTGTAAGACCTCATTAATGCAGAGCAGTAACAAACGGGTAACTACGGAAGAGGATTAGGGTCAAATCTATTTGAGTTCTGACTGTTTTCTCAGAATTCTGGCTTTTAAAAAAAAAAAAAAAAAGAAGTTAGAACTCAAATAAATTTTTCACATGTGGCCCTAATCCTCTTCCGTAGTTAACGTACATAAAATACAGCAACACTTTAAAAGATCCAAACAGTATGTACACAACACTAATTCAACGCAATGATGTTGAGCTATAGTTTATAGACAAACAAACCAGTAAGCATATTGTATAAGTAGATTTGCCTATTCAAGCCATGCAAAACTGGTCGCCTGGCCACAGGCTAAATTCTACAAAGTGAACCTGCTGACTTTGTGAGCACCTGGGACCTCTGGCCAGACGGCTGCTCTACCCAGTCTATAATCCGGTTTTTGATATTGGCACTATAGTTCTGTCCTACTTTAGTCCCTGATTTGCTATATTTCCAAAAACACATTGGCACTGAAGGTATTCGGGTTTAATCCGAGCACTCGACACACTCATCGAGTGGGAAACACGTACTCGAAAAAGGAATGTACTATTGCTTGATGTTATGGGCAGCAGCGGTGTGGTAACTGTGTTGCGCCACATGTTTTTGTTTTGCAAAGACGCCCCACTAGAATTCCTCCCATAGAGTACGCTTATACGCTGGGGCACCTGATCTGAGAGCCGCCTCATTAGTCAGTCTGACTAGACCAACCTGTGGTGGAGGAAGGTAACTAGGTACTCAAGTTCTTCCGTACAAAATGCGTTGACACTGCACAACATTAATTTGACAGCTGTGGTTATTTGTTACTTTGTAGTTTAATGTTTTACACACAAACCACATGACAGTTACAGGGACCGTTTTGCTGTGTAATAATAGAGTAAATGTAAATGATCTGAGTGTCACTTCCACCCCTGCCAACCTGCACTGGGTGAGATCAGCTCGATACCAGGACGGCGCTGGGAGCCAGTAAAAACATTGCGAAACTGAAACTGGTCCTGTGCCATTTTCACAATCCAGTTGTGTTTGTTTGTTCAGTGCAGACTGCAGCTGTGACTGCCAACACGGCTCATGCTCGTTCGTTTAGAAGCTGGATGCAGCTCAGTGTTTGGCATCATGGAGGAGACGATGTCAGTCACTGTGATAACACAGACGGAGGCAAACTGTCACACCATCTTTTTAAATATCATTTCAAAAAAAATCATATTTGCAAAGCAGAAAAAAAGAAGCATAATACACAAACACAGTATACCGATACAGGTAGTCAAGTAAAACAAACCAAAAGGAAAAAATAAATACATAAATAAATAAATTTCAATTTAAAAAGGAAAAAATAAATACATAAATAAATTTAAATTTAAAAAGGAAAAAATAAATTAATTAAAAGAAAAAAATTAATGAATACAAAAATTAAAATAAAAAAGGAAAAAATAAATACATAAATAAATTAAAAGAAAAAAATAAAAAAGGAAAAAATAAATACATAAATAAATTTAAATTTAAAAAGGAATAAATAAATAAATAAAAAAGAAAAAAATTAATGAATACAAAAATTAAAATAAAAAAGGAAAAAATAAATACATAAATAAATTTGTATATATATATATATATATATATATATATATATATATATATAAA
>JBBPCS010028423.1:0-23110 GCA_037974645.1 Hollardia meadi
ACACACACACACACACACACACACACACACACACACACACACACACACACACACACACACACACACACACACAAATACATGCATACGGTATGCTAGCTAGCTTACGGCTGCAGTTGGTACACTGGCAATTGAGAGTGAAAGAACACAGACTGCATGGATAAATGCATCAATAACTAAAATTTGCTTCACATTTTGTCTGAACATACCTGAAGCGGCTTTGCAGCACTGTAAAAATATTACTCTAATTCCATCCTTTTCTTCTTAGAAAAGGTTTTTTCCTTGTTTTGTGTGACCTACATGAGTTCGCTCGACAGGAAGATGTAAACAGAAGTGATTCTAACTGTTAGAACAAACATCCAGTACTGCCATTGTTCTGGTGAGGACAGTCTCACTGGAGGCCAGTGAATATCTGAGATGTGTTAAGTTACACGTACAGTAAGTTGTCTTATATCTTATATTAAGGCCATAGTTAACATTGATTATTTGCACTGATGAGCCAAAATATTAAAACCGCTGAGACGTAATGTGAATAACATTGATCTTCTCTTTACAATGCATTGCTCAAGTGTCATGAGATAACTTTTGTTGTGAATTGGCGCTAAATAAATAAAATTGACTTGAATTGACTTGACTTTTTCAGATTTATGTTACTTACATTATGTCACTTATTTTTCTTCTTTCCTGCCCCATCAATCATCTCAGGACTCAACAGATTTATTTTGTGACCTTTTGAAGGAGTTTAACCCCATCCGTAAACATAGAGACACTGGTCTCCCTGAACTGGAAATCAGAGCGAGTACAGACGCAAGTTCGTCCGTTGATAGTGAGCTACTGATTGTCCTTTCAGTTGAGGTATTTCAACAAAAAGACATTGTTTCTTGGCTTTCAGCTGTCAAACAAAAGATGTTTGTATCTTCTAGTGATTTCACCACAACTACTGTCACTTTGCAACAGAACATTTGTACATGTATATTGGCCGCATGCTTCACACACTGTGCCTAGTGTCTCAGTTTGTCCCACTCACCCCTTGTGATGGGTTGATGGTCCAGCCCAGTTCTGCTGTTGCTGTTGTTGAATCCATTAGTACTTCTGCAGAAGAAAAAAAGAAAAGAAAAGGTCATTACTGAGTTATTACTGTGTGGTAATGTTGATGTTGTCAGAATGTTGTTGTTCTGTCACTCTCCAATCACAGCATGAGCTCATAACAACACTAGCTACATATGAATCCTGACCTGTTAACATGCTTTTAAGATGGAATTACACAAATTATACAATAAAATCCCTTTTTGCATTTACTTAATAAATATTTCATTTCCCCCACATAAAACAGTTTTTATCTATGTTGTAACACACAGCAGGCGTTCCATCAAATGACTTAGTGACGCAGTATTAAAGCAGTGATTCCCAAACGATTTCTGTTCTAGTTCTTTTAAGAATAACATTTGTATTTCACATATTTATTATTGTCTGAGATTAATTCAAAGCTGAAACGTCAGTAAGAGTTTGCAACAAGTGTCCCTCAGAGATGGCATTGTAAGTAATACAGGATGCAGTTTGCCTTTCCTAAGGTTGTGTCTACATTTGGATTGGCATCACTTGTCAACGAACAATACAACTGTACTACCAGGGTTTCTCACAACGTATTATAATGATGCTTCGCCACTTTTATCAAACATGAAGCCTCGGGGAGACAGAGCAGCAGCATAGCACAGCAAATGCACTATGCATATTAGCATTGCATATTAGAATTGTTAATACTGTCAGGTAGTGACTAAACTGATGATGATATTGCAGATTCAGCTCAGCAGGTGAATGACTGATTGATCCCACCGTGCGGTAGCTTTGTAGTGATTAATCAGAGCTGCAATTGCCATTTCTAGAAAAATTGAAATCTTCCAATTTTTAACAAGTTCAGTAAAATAGTGACAAATGGCTCCATCAGTCATAATTAACATCGCAAACGTCAAGCGTCTGCACAGAGATCTCTTGGTATTCTCCTTGTGTAGCTCAGGGTTGGAGATAAAACCTTTTTGTCCACATGCCATTGCATTTTGTAACTGTATGTGTTATTCAAGCAATACGCTATTTTATTTCAAGACAAACATTTAAACTCAATGTGTTTCTGTATTTGAGGTAGTGTGTCCCCTCAGGGTAGCTGTAAGGCAGGAGTTGTTGGCAAACCTCTGTTTTTGCCATGAGGGAGACAAAATAAAGGCTGTTGCTGCTGGTCCTTGCACTAACATTATGTCTCCATGTCCTATTTATTATTTTATTATTTAAACCTGGAATTAATTTCATATAAACGAACATCTGTTACCTTCAAGCCCTTGCCAAAGGAGTTCACACATGCTGATTAAGCTGATCACTGCCAGATAAATCTCTCTGTATTTCACAGTATACAGGAGTTTTTAAACCGTGTCAGTGGCAACTTTCCTGCGTGGCTCACCAGGTAACAAAGATTGGTTTTCAGAGCAGAAGAGGGGAGCAACCATAGTGACGGAGTAGGCTTCAGTATGGGCTACAGGCTACAGCAACTAGAAGTATGTTGGAGTCTATGGCTTCATAAACACCTCAACTGTGTTTGTGTAATTACTCTCACTGCCAGAAGAGGGAACCAGAAGTTCTGCACTGCAGGTTTAAACCTGCCTGAACCCAAAAATCTTGATTACAATGGTGACAATTCTGTGGGATACTATTAGTGTGTTTCTTTCAATCGTGGGATTTTTATTTGCACTATTGTTTACATAGATTAAGATTTTTCAGTATAGCTAGCTGGCCAACTTTGTTTCAAGATTCAGATGTTGAACACAATTAGGTTACAGCCATGTGGTGTGGAGATAAAGACGTTTAAACCTGGCACGGGGACGTATGTAGGAGCCAGAGTGTTCTCAGCTAGATGAGACAGTTGGAGGTTGCCGTCAGAGTGACAGTAAAAAATGATGGTGACAACAGTGCTGAACTGGTGAAGATTCTCCATAGTCACTTGAGCATGGTCCCCTCAGAGTTGCCGTGACTCTGAGGGGACCCACTTACTCAAAAACAGAAACGCATTGTAAAAAGTCTGTTACATTATTATTGTGAATGGACTCAAATTTGCAAAGCACACACACAAACACACGATGTTTCACTGTGGACATCGTCACACGACAACTTGGTAGACACCACAACACTCTGACAGCCCCTCTGCCTGCACGGAGACATCTTTCTCTTTCTTTGTCACTACATCCATAAGCCTCTGGGTGAGAAACATCATCTCCGTGCCATCCCCCTGCAACAAAGGAGAAACCATGTCAGGTGAAACCATGCTGCTAGGACTGTGTATCCAACGCATGTTCAATTATTTACATCATCCTGACAGTCTGCTGCTGAGTAAAGCTCCTTCCCTCTGAGGCTTTGAGAGAAGTCAGAGCTGATCCCAGAATGTTAGTGGCTACAAATCACAGCTCATCGCTCCCTGCCTCCATGTCTGCAAATCTCATCACAAAACATAATAACAGGAATATTAAGACTGTTTCATTCTGGTGCTTTTATTTTATTATGATCCACTACCACTCCCCACACAACTGCACACACTCACACATACAATCTGCCCACTTCAATGAGCCAGTGCATAAAAGTAGCTATTAGCCTAAAACCAGAGCATAAGGAATTCACAGAATGCTCTCACACATGCTGCCTTCAGTGTCTGTAGTCAGCAAAGGCTAGCAAAGCACAGGATTTTCATGCATACCTTAATGTGTGTCTGCAAGGCATTTTCGCCCGCAGGGTCTTCCATGCAATGACCATCTATCACAAGGCAACCAGACTGAGGGATGGCTACTATCTTTGTACGAATCAACTTGGTACTTAGTACTAGACAACTATCTTGCAACTATGGTTCTGTTTCTTAAATGCAATGAAGCATTGCATTTCATTTTCTACTAGGTTTTCTAGTAGGCTTGACCACTCAAAGCGCTTTACACTACAAGTCAGCATTCACACACACACATTCACACAGTGGTGGCAGTGACTACCTTGCAGGGTGCCACCTACTCATCAGAACCATTCACACATGCACCGACACAACGACCACAACGGAAGCAAGTTCAGTATCCTGCTCATGTAGACTGCAGGGCCCGGGGATCGTACCACCAACCTTCCAATGACTGGATGACCGCTCTACCACCTGAGCAACAGCCACCCCAATAACCACTTCTACCACACACTGTTAAGCTTTAGCCTACATCTTCTCCAGTACTGCACACAACAGAGGGCTGCGTGTGTGCATACCTGCTGTTGCAAACTTTGGAGGAAACCTATACCATAAGAAAGGTGTGTGTGATTTTTTTGAGGTATGATCTAAGACATAATTATAAGAATACATTTGACTTGTAATATGAAATGATCATAACTACATTTTTATAAAAGTTAGAAATAAGATAAAATATAAAATAAAAATCATAAAAATAAAAAAACACAGGTCTGATGAGGCACGTGCCTCCCCAGTTTGAATGGGCATGATGCATCACTAACACCTGAGACAGTTCAGAAATGAGACGGCTCACTTAAGAACCATTGTGTCACATGGGTTGAGACTTGTGCCAGGTCCTGAGTCTATTCATTCCAATGGGAGAATTGAACTGAATGATCAACAATGAGGGTCAGACCCATCCCACAGTCTATGTAGAGCTGAAACAGTTTCGTGTCATGTGACGTGACATCAACTTCTTCTCATTCCGGATCAGGCTAGTGATGCACCTGTGACAGACGAGAGTTGCTGTGAGTGAGCTAACTAGTTCGCGTGTCATGTAGCGATGGCTACCAAGTTTTAATGGCGGTGGTCAGCATGGATATTTCTAACTTAAAAAGATTTTCAACTACAAAAAAGACGTCGTCACTAATGGGAAACCAACACCAGACCTGCAGGATCTTACCCAGTGGAAGCCTTACACAAACTTTTCAAACAGACTGTTAGCAAAAGAAGGACTGGCTTTGAGTGTAGCAAGGCTTTTTTGCTTTCCATGCCTAGTTACTGTTCTCCTCCAGCAGCAGTGTGTGGTGTAATTTTGTATATTTTCTATATAAAACTAGAGATGAGGCTGATCCGATCCAATATCCACTATCTCAGTGTTGCCAAAAGAGCTGGTCTTCCATGTGATGTTCTGAAGCAAATATACCTGACTTTCATTCGTCCTATCCTTGAGTATGCCAGCCCAGTTTGGGGTGGGGCTAACAAAGAGCCTCTCCGAGGAGCTGGAGAGGGTGCACAAATGATGCTGCAGGATCATTGGCATATCATACTTCGGTTCCATCACTGAAGGAATGCGCACTGACATACTCAATGACAGTTCATCCCCCCTAGATGGTTTCCTGCCTGCAGCCTCAACACCCTCCTACTCACTTCGTCAGTGCCAGAAATATGCAGTGCCCATGAGCAGAACTAAAAAACATGAACACTCTTTTATTCCACTTGCACTGAGATTGTTTTACAAATGAGTTTTGTTATTGTAAATGGTAAATGGACTTGCTTTTGATTGTGTGCTGCTGATCACCACGTTGTCCCCATGAGTTGAATCAAAGACCACGAACTCCTCTTATTCCTCGTGATCTTAAATTGTTTTATAATTGACTTATTTATTTCAGGTTCATGGTTCAATTTTTTTTTTAATTATATTATATTCTAGACTTATGTGTTTGATTTAATGCTTCTGTTGGTGTTAATGTTGTTGCTGTTATGTTTGGCGTATTTCAGGATTCCCTGCTTAAAAACGATGTTTTGTGCTGTTGTACCCTGCCTTGTCAAATTTCATGAAATTAAACGTATCATATCGGTATCGGGCTCTGATTCTGACGTCATTCATCGGATAAATGACAGACGTCATCGATGCACTTCCAATCCAGATTCCATAGTCTGATGTTTTAATTAATTATGAATATGTAATAATTATGCCTTATTATTACGCCAGCAAAAATTTATTTATTAGAAATAAACATTTCAAAAAACATTTCTGGAGCCGGAGTGGAGTTGTAATGTAATGAGACAGCCTGCAACTGAACAACAGCTAGTAACAGTTAGCTAACTCAACATGTCCTTAATTTGGAGATATTTTAGTCTCAAAACACAGAAAAGCAAGACAGCAACTTGTAATGTGTGTAAAGCTGACATTCCGAAGGTTGGACGTTGTGCTGCATCACATAATATTACCAATTTAATTAAGTATCTGCAAAAATATCACGTGAAAGACCACCAGGAGTTCATGCTAGCCGACAAGCAAAAAAAACAACTCCAGAGTAGACCTTCACTGATGCATTCCAGAGGCATGAATTACAGAGAAGTTGCTCAATTTCATCATACTCCATGACCAATCACTATCTGTCATGGAAAATGTTGGATATTGCAGCCTGTTGGAATACATAGAACCAAGGTATAGTCGAGGAAATAGATATCAGAGACTGCTGTACCTGAACTTTACAATAAAGTGTCAGTACGTTTAACGGCACAGTTAAAAGATGTTAACTCCATGAGCTTTACAACTGATATTTGGGCCTTGGATATGAGCCCAATGTCTCTATTAGTGAAAAAGTGTCAGGGGGTCACACACCAGTAGTTCCATTGCAGCCTCCATTAAAGAGATGCTAAATGACTGGGAAATCCTGCTAGCTAATGTACATGTGATTCTGCAAGACAGTGCGAGTAACATGAAAAAGGCAATGGAAGAGATTGCAGTCCCTAGCTGACGCTATTTTGCTCATACATTGCAGCTCATTGTGCATGAGGGGCTTCTTGCACAACACAGTGTTAGTGATGCCATGACAAATGCAAGGAAGATTGTGGGGCACTTTAAAAATGTACAACTCACACAGCCTCGTTTGGAAGACATTTAAACTGAGCTGCAACTGCCCACAAATCGTCTACGCCAAGACGTTCAGACAAGATGAAACAGCTCCTTCTGTATGATCAAAACCTTCTTCAACAGAGGCGAGCCCTCTGTGCCTACGCTGCTGACTACAACCTGCCTGCGATGCAAGCCAAAGAGTGGACATTATTAGAAAAAAAAATTGTATATAAAGATGGACAACATGAGAGCTACCCCAAAGTGAAGCCAAAACACCTTGATCACCCCCTGGTGGTCATAAACTCCTCCCCAAGGCTTTCTTCCAGAAACCTTATTTTAACACGTGTTAAACGTTATAAAGGGGTGTATTTTTAACCCAAACCATGATGTTTTCCTAAACTTAACCAAGTATTTGTGTTGCCTGGTCATAACCAAGTAGTTTTGTTGCCTGAACCTAACCAAGTGTTTGTGGTGCCTAAACCTAACCATGTGGGTTTGTTAGCTAGACTTAACCAAGTATTTATGATGCCTAAACCTAACCAAGTGTTTATGGTGCCTAAACCTAACCAAAGTGCTACCAAAACAATAAAATAACTATTTTAAAAAAGGGGTCAAACAGAGCCACTCTCAGAATATGAACCCCAGTCTCCTGTGGTGCAAATCCTAAATTTAACCCACTTGGCCACAAGGCTGTACTGATTTCACCTGATTTATGACATTTTATAATCTGTGCTTTCTGATAGAAAGCCTCTTCTGCTAGAAAGTTCTGTGGAATTCTGTCAGAAAGCTGCCCGAAAGCAGCCTGACAGAAAGCCTTCAAGGCTAACTTCTCCCATCTGCATATCAAGTAGGGCCAATCAACTCAAAGTACATGTCAAATACATACAAATACATACAGTTTCTGTAATTTTATGTAGTTCTTATCACGCTGATGTATGTTCAGGTGTTCATTTTTCTGATTAGTTTGCTTTTAATTAGTTATTTGATGCTATGAAAACGCGGTGAAACGTCATGATTGACAGATGAGTCTTGAGTCGGGCGGGTGTATAGGTGGGAACTCCAACTCTGCCGCCCGGTCACTACTGCACAAACTCTGGCTCCAAATCACGTCACCAGCGCAAGATGGCAGCGCTCGTATCCCGGATATTTTGGCTTCATTTTTGTACAATGGGAGGAAGTGGAGACACAACGTCCATCTTTATTTATGTCAATGGAGAAATCAGTGATGGTGCTGCAACCCTTCGAGGAGTTAACTCAGAACGTCATATCAGCGACCTCCTCTGCAGCTGATGTAATCCCAACTATCACCATCTTAAGTATGCTCCTGCAGGCAGAAGATTCAGCTGCATCGAAGGTGATCCGCTCTACCCTCGATGCAAAGACAGGTGATGCCCTTATGTTCACTATGTTTTAAATTGTCATGCAAAATCAAAACTTTCAACATTTTTATAAACACAAAAACAACATCACCAAAGAGAGAGTGAAAGAATCTACAATTTTTAGTTTGAACACACAATTTACTCATGCTGGAATGTCTTGGCTATACTACAGTTGTACTCAACCTATTTTACATTTAGTGTCAGATACTTTACAGGTGAAGACACTGCTGAGCATGCCAAGGCTGCCCTGACACAAGAGATTGAGAAGATGGATGAAACACTGCACAGGTCATCAACAGTAGAATCAGCATCACCAGCAACATCACCAGCCTCGCATGGAAGCAACTGGTCCAAGCACAAGCAAAAGCAAGAGCAGCTTGATGAGTCTGTATGACAACATTTTGGAGGAAAGTGGTTTGGAGAGTACCACAAGTGCTGTTGTCTAACTATACATGCAGTGTATATGTATTTGAAAGAACTAACCATTCTTTGTTATGTAATCCCTTTTCAGTACTAAGGAAACAACCATGCTCGCTTTCCTATCCTTGCTGCCATTGCTGTAAAGTCCCTCAGTTTCCCTTCACCCAGTGTCGAAAGTGAAAGACTGCTTAGCACTGCATCCAACAATGTGGATGAAAAGAGGAATTGACTGACAGCAGAGAGAGCACAAATGCTGATTTTCCTCAATCTGCCAGTGTTTCTGAAGTGAGATTGAAAACCCCAGATCACTCATTTTGGTAATTCTCTGCTAATAAGGTTAATCCCAAGAGAATGACATTCTCTTGGACTTGAATCATGCTGCTGTTTCTTAACAGTTGTTGCTGCTATACTACCACTTAGCCCTCATTGGTTTGTCCTGTTCAGATTTAAGAAGCAGCTGTGCACATTTTCTTGTTTTTTGGTAGTATAGATGTTTATTTCTCTACACACTTCTTGCACTTTTATTTCAAATGTAAAACTTGAAAACCTTATGGTTATTGCTGCTGCATTACCATATAGTCCTATTGTCCTGTTCAGATGAAGCAGCCACGCAGTGTTTTTTCATATTTTTTTTATAGTGTAGATATTATTTCTCTACACAGTTCTCACACTTTTATTTCAAATACTCACTTTGAAAACCTTATGAGGAGTCATCAATTTGCATTCTTAATAAATTGCTTTAAATAACATGGCAAAGATTTCACTGCACGTTACTGGTCTCCGTCTCCTTGGAGCATTTTTAACTTTGCAAGGTTATTTAGCTATTTGAAATCTGAAATGACATAGTTGAACTTGTTAAAGCAAATATTTGAGTGTTTTACATTGTAGGAGGAAGAAACCTCACCTGTGGAACAGTGAACACAAATTCCGTTTTCTTTTGGTTGCCATGTTTTAATTTCTTCCTTTGTCAATTTTGTCGTCCCTGAGCCTGTATTTGGTTTGGATCCGTCTCTGCATTCTATCTCTGACAGTAGAGAGATATTATGCCAATTCATAGTTTCTTTGTAGGATTTTAGTTTCTTTTTTTTCCAATGTCCTAAATAGGTTGTAATAATTTGGTACACTTTGATTGGTGTTTGTAAAGCAGTGTTGTTGTGACATTGGTCACAGTGGTTAGTCTCAGCACCAACTGATATAAAAGACTCCTTCCTATGCTCTGCTCTTGGGTTTGGACAGCTTTGGATTGGATGCTATCTAGGGAGCTGGATTTAAAGTGATTAAAAAATGTGAGTGCTCTCTTCTGAATGTTAATTATAAGTGCATAAATCTGCTCTACACACATTTGTTGGTGTTTCCTGTGTATGTGTAAAATGTATCTTCAGAATTCTACATGTCTGATGTTTGTTCCTCAATCCTATGATAATTGAGTGGATCCCATATTCCTCTACCATACAACACAATGGGCTGGATGACACTGTAGAGGAAAAACAAACACTGTACTCTATATATTTATACTACATATACTGTATTTAACAGAAATTGCCACCACAACACTGAAATATTTTAAGCCAGATTTAAATTGGAATTTGGATATTGTACAATTTTCTCTTAATAGTATTTATAACTCTGATGCTGTTTTGGCTGAAGTATAACTCATACTACGTCAAAATGATATGAGTAATGGTGAAATGTTTTTTTTTTCTCCTGGCATCTGGGACATTTTTTGAAATATTATGCCATTAGTTTCTTGATATTTACTACAGTTCTCAAAGTAAGTTTCTACTATGTCCAGCTGTTGCTGTAGTCCTTGTTCAGTGGAGGTCATCACCATCAAACAGATTTCTCCTCTCTATCCATTTTCTCCTCATGCTCTTTGAGGCAACAGCCAGGAGCCGCACATTGATCCAACTGAACAGTGAGTTCATTTACATGCATATTAAATAAAGTTGGACTTAAATTGCAACCCTGTATGAACACCTCTCCTCTTGGTGAAGAATTCAGTTTGCTTGCCTCCAATTTTTACAGCAGACATTTTTTTGTAAACAGTCTGATTTAAAGAGGCCATATTATGCATTTTGGGGTTTTCCATTACTTTCAGTGTGTTGCATATATTTTCGTGCATGTACAAGGTCTGCTACGTCATAAAAAAGCCCAAAGTTCTCCCACAGAAAACACTGCCCCTGAAGTGCCTGAAACGCCTCATCAGTAGTTTAGCCTTTACTTATGTGACTTTGTTACATCACTATGTCACACTTTGCATAATGCACGCATTACGGCTAGTCTGGCACGACCTTGAGCAGACCTGTAATTTGGCACACTCCGACCGGGAAGAGTTTTATTAGAGGTATCGCCATGTTGAGGAGACACTGTGTTTTTCACTGCGAGGGCAAAGTACCTTTGTACTACCAACGCCATTGTTGCCGTAGCTACAGCGGTGTTTTCAGCTGCTCAGGTAGCCTCTGGTAACTGAAATCCAGTTATGGTAAGGGGCTTGACATTTGGGACACACACTATAAGCGGTTGACAAAACACAATAGAGTGGGCCAGCTGACCAATCAGAGCAGACTGGGCTTTACAGTACAGCCTTAAAGAGACTAAAAGAGAGTGTTTTAGACAGAGAGTGAATAGGGTGCTGCTACACTGGACAGTATGGGAAAGATCATGAATTGTTTTTTCTTTTTAACATTAAAGCCTGTAAACATATTCTAGTATAAACCTAAAAACTATTAATTTGAAAATGAACATAATATGGCCACTTTAATCAAATCAGACATTTTGTCCCTGATACCAAAATGTAACTCAGTAATGGACCATGCTGGAAATAATTTTGTCTGTGTGGTCAACTCTTCCAAAGTAATTAAGAAATCAAGGAGGTTTTGATTGACTTTAAATATTTTTTTCCTAATATTTGCAGTTTTTCTTTTATAATACATTGATCTGAATGAATTAGATTTACTGGTATGTTGTTATTTTTGATATGTGCTCTCCAGATGTCACCATTCTAGATGGGTAGTGCTTGTGTTGAAGTGTGTTGAAGTTCTTCCACATATCTCAGAATTAATTTTGATTAATGGCGTTTCCAATATCTTTCCAATAGGTTTCATGTGGGTGTAATTTTGTTTTTGTAAGTTGAAATTTAAGTTAAAATTGGCCGGGTTTAATATATGTCCATAAGTGAAGTTGTAAGTTAAGTAATTAAACTAAACATGGAGAGGCAGCGTTCAGTTTTTATGCTTCACATATCTGGAACAAACTCCCAGAGAGCTGCAGGTATGTTGCAACTCTCTGTTCTTTTAAATCCAATCTGAAGACTTTTCTGTTTGCCACTGCCTTTTATTAAATCAAAGAATTGCCCATTTCTTACACTGCACTGTATATTTTACAATGCTATTTTATATATTTATTTTTTATCTTCAATTTTAACCTTTCTTAATGCTTTTTTTTGGGTCTTATGTTGCTTTTACATTGTGTCTTGATGCCTTTTATGTCTTATGTAAAGCACTTTGAATTGCCTTGTTGTTGAAATGTGCTATACAAATAAACCTGCCTTGCCTTGCCCAATGTTTTGAACTTACACCACGTAAGTAACGTAAATAAACCAAATTATGAAGTTCATGTGAATAAGACAACAAAGGTTATATGACGAAAGTCACCCGACTGTCGTTTCCTGCATGTCTAACACTCAGTCTGACACGGCCCTAAAAGTGGCATGATATTGTTACGCCTCACTGTGTGGGGCCCATATGTAAGTAGGATTTCATTTAGACAGTTCCCTTTTCATGTCATTCATTTGACCCTGATCTGAAAGGAGAGGTTGCTGTCTAAAAAAGTTGGGACAGGGGCAACAAAAGACTGGGAAATTTGTAGAATACTCAAAAACACCTGATTGGAACATTCCACAGGTAAACAGGTTAATTGGTAACAGGTCATAGTATCATGATTGAGTGTGAAAGGGGCATCCTCAAAAGGCTCAACGTGCAATTGCAAGGATTTGTGGATTTCACCATCTACAGCCCATAATATCATCAAAAGATTCAGAGAATCTGGAGAAATCTCTGCACGTAAGGGGCAAGGATGAAAACCAACACTGAATGCTGCATTAAAAACCGACATGATTCTATGAAGGATCGGGAACACTTTGGAAAACCATTGCCAATTAACACAGCTCGTTGCTGCATCTACAAATGCAAGTTAAGACTCTACCATGGGAAGCACAAGGCATATATCAACATCCAGAAACACAGTCAACTTCTCTGAGCCCGAGGTCATCTGAGATGAACTGATGCAAAGTGGAAAAGTGTCCTTTGGTCTGATCTGAGTCCACATTTCAAATAGTTTTTGGAAACCACGGACGTTGTGTCCTTCGGGCTAAAGAGGAAAAAGACCATCCAGATTGTTACCGGTTCAAAGTTCAAAAGCCAGCATCTGTGATGGTATGGGGGTGTGTTAGTGCCCATGGCATGGGTAACTTGCACATCAACCATTAATGCTGAAAGCTACATACAGGTTTTGGAACAACATATGCTGCCATCCAGACGATGTCTTTTTCAGGGACGTCCCTGCTGATTCCAGCAGGACAATGAAGCCACATTCTGCGCCTTACAACAGCGTAGCTTCAGAGTAAAAGTGTGCAGGTACTAGACTGACCTGCCTGTAGTCCAGACCTGTCCCCTGCTGAAAATGTGTGCCGCATTGTGAAGCGCAAAATACGACAATGGAGACTTCGGACTGTTGAGCAACTGAAGTCATATATCAAGCAAGAATGGGACAGAATTCCACTTTCATAACTTCAACAATTAGTGTCCTCTCTTCCCAAACGCTTACTGAGTGTTGTGAAAAGAAAAGATGATGTAATACAATGGTAAACATGGTCCTGTCACAATTTTGTTGATATGTTGCAGGCATCAAATTCAGAATGAGTGTATATTTATAAAAAAACAATGAAGTTTATCAGGTTGAACATTAAATATCTTGTCTTTGTACTGTATTCAATTACATTTATGTTAAAAACGGTTTGCAAATAATTGCATTCTGTTGCTATTGACATTATACATAATGTCCCAACTTTTTTGGAATTGGAGTTGTAGATTTAGTCCAGTTTTAGAATCTTAAAGTCTTTTCAGCTGCACCACAATCACCCTCTTTAAGAAATATTCACATCATCTAGGAATGGTCCATCAATGCGACTAATCTCAACATGACACATGATTGTTCACTGATCAGTGTCAAATGTGCCTTAAGCTTCATATAGATAAGTTTGATTGAAACAATGATAACTATAGTAATGTATGGTAAATGTTTCAGTGCAGGGGAAGTGCTTAACCTGAAAGCTGCCTTCATGTCCACACAGTCACAGTATTAATGTATGATAGGTTTAGATTTTATTCTTAGCTGAGGAAGCATCCATGATATCCATGATGTCATGTTAAAGGAAGACATATTTTCTTATGTTGTACAGTTATGCAAATCACTGCATTCCAATATGTGCTATGATATCAGACAGCTCCTTCAGGCTCAGCAGGAGGGGAGGAATTTTCAGAACAGATCCTGGGACCAGGGCTTGTGAAGATTCTGTTTGGTTGTCAGCACATAGGAGACTCTCTATAGGCTAGACTGCTCCACAAAAGATAATAGATCATCCAGGCCCTCAGAAAGTCCTGAAAAATCATTAGGCTGTGGCCAGTATAAATGTACACTATATCAGGTTAAATTCAGCATTACAATCATAGATGTATGCAAATTTTGTTTACCAAAGTGGGCAAAATCAACAATTTTTTGAACTGTATTGAAGCAGTATTTGTGGTCCAAACAAAGATTCTAACTTTATGTTATTAATGTCAGTCTCGTATTGCTTTCCAGAGTCAGGCTGAACTAGGAGCAACCACTGTTGCATCCGAATGGCCCATTTTTCCGGCTGCTCGCTTCCTGTTAGTATCAGCAGCAATTAATGAGGAGCTGGGAGGGAGCGGCGAGACAGGTGTCAGAGCCGCCGCTGAACAGGAATAAAGAGGCCATGAGCACTGACCCGCAACCAATTCCCACAGACTCAGCCAAGAAGGCAGCAGGAGGGACTGAGGGCTGAATGTGTTGCTACAGCATGCTGTTGTACACGTTGATTAGTCATTTACAAGCAACTACTTATGAGTTTAAACATAATTTTCCGTTTACCATTTTCTTACCGAAGAACAAGGTTTCTTAATCGGGGTGCTTTGCTTTAATATTTTTGTAAAACTGTGTCCAATTTTCTAAATTTGTCTGCTTCTGAGACACTCTTAGTTTGTCAAAATTCCCCACATACTGGGACCCTTTTCTAGTTTTGACTCACCCTTTATTAACGGGTGTAGAAATGTACTAGCTGAAATAATACCCGAACTTTGGGATTGATACCTCAACACTTATTCTTTCAATGACATATTTTGAGACACGGTTTTAGTATGTTTTCGTCTAGCAAAATAAGCTGACGTTCTCAGATGTTACAGTAAATGTCTATGAACATGCAGCCATAGGATGTACTGTATGTCTGAACAAAATGGCCTGAAATTGAACAATGGATCGAATTCAAAAGTTACCCTTTGTCAGATGTCAGGCAGAGACACACAAGGGTTTATTTAAACCTTAGTAAAAATAGTGCGACACAGTTACATAAGCCAAGGAGGTTATGTTTGTTGGTTTGTTTGTTTGTTTGTCACCAGGATTACGCAAAAACTACTGAATGGATTTCCACAAAACTTGGTGGAATGATGGGGCATTGGCCAAGGAAGAACCCATTCAATTTTGGGGCGGATCCGGATAAAGGGGCAGATCCAATAATTTTTTTATCCCTTTCTTTAACATTATGAGAAAGGGCTTTTTTTTGACATTTTCATTTATTTGCAGAAACATTTGCAAAACGTTTACCTGCTGAGCATAGTCCATTTAACACTGATATGAATGATTTAAATTTGTCTATTTTCCACAGAGAGTCCATCTAGAGAGACATCTATGCATTATCCAGGGAATAATGCAGCACCAAAGACGGCAAAGGGTACCTTGTGTGTCTAGATAAGACGCGAGAAGCGCATGACAAATTGTCGGAATCTGACGACCTGGGGTGAGTTGGCAGTTCCCCTCAGCTCTACAGCTTTGTACGGCCTCCAACTGTACTGTTCTGGTTCAGTCTCACCACTGACATCATCAGCAGGCAGCTGCTTTTAGACAAAAAGTTTTTATACTTGATGCTAAAGACACATTTTGGTTGGTATGAAATAAAATTATTGAGGTTATATAACAGGCCCTGTAAATACATGTACAAAAAAAAATTAATGCAATTTTACCTGAGGACAATTACACAATAGAGACTCTGTTGTCTAGCCACCAGCCATCTTTGACATTGTGCAAATAATGTTTCACAGGTAGAATCTTTATATAATGTACATCGTGTTAATGAACTATGTATTGTATGCATCTGTAGTTTTATAGGGTGCGGGCACTGATTACATTCTCTTTAGGCTTTATAAGGCTGGATTAATACAATAAATATTGATACTGCAATACCTGCATCTTTTGACAAATTATTCATTCATACCAACTAAAGACATTTCAATTAGATTTTGGTACAAAATACATATTCTCTAAATCGCTCCCATCCAACAGAGGCTTACTTCTGATCAAATGGACCTGTGAGTGTACAACAGTCCTGCTTGCATGCACACAAAACAGACAGCAGATGTTCAGAGCAGCAAACATGAAATCTGTCATGATCAGAGAGAGAGATAGAGGAGCTTAGAAGACACAAGGTAATATATTTTTTAATAATGAAGAGCAGTACTGCAGTCGTGCATCTAAAATGCAGGCTGGCTGGCATTGGCTGCTGATGGAAGCTGGAGCAGGGAAATGGGGACAGTGTGGGCTGCGAGGGCGGGGGGTGCATTAGTATATGTCGCCCTCCTTTCGTGACTAGACATTCGTCATGGCAGTTCCTCAGTCTCTGCAGTTTGAGCACAACTGACTGGACACAATATGCTGCTGGAAATCACTTGACATGATGGAACTACTGAATATCAACGCTAATGACATCAAGCTGTAACCCCATGATACTCACAAGGCTCTATAAGCTTACTGAATTATTATTTAGGGATAGAATGTATATTTCATTAAAACCTGTGTGGTTGGTTGTCATCACTCACTGTAGAGCTCACTCTTTTTCTGTCCAATAATGGCTCCGTCCCCTTCCCACTGGCTCCATCTGTCCCTGCATTTTTGCAGTATATATATATATATATAGAGAGAGAGAGAGAGAGAGTGGGAGAGAGCTCTTGTTCGGCCTTTCTCTGCATGATTCAATGAAAAGTAGGGCAAAGAGGAGGAGAGAGTGGGCCAAGTCCAGCACACATAATCCTTGTAGGCTGCGCCACGCTCTGTACGCCACGCTGGATTAAACCCACAGGGATACATCAGCGAAATTCACTTTGTTTTATGTCACAGCGCTGCCGCCATGCTGCTTTGCTTTCATAGTCTAACAGTTTCCTGCATTATTCTGATTTTATTTTTATTAATCAGACACGGACTTAAGTGATAACGGTGTAGTAGAATTTAAATATGATTCACTTTCCACATTATAGAGATCATGCTTATGTATAGGCCGGCATCACATGCTCACTGGTTAGTGCGACATCATGTCTTACTTTGATCTCTCATACTAGACAGGGGCCCTAAATGCCCCAGCTTTACTGCTAATTGGTCATACTGTATGTAATTAAGGAATTTGTAGCTTACCACTTAACTAAAATATAAAAAATCAGGTTCTGGGCACCAGTTAATGTCACCAGGGTTTTTTTTAGCTGATTGGTTGACAGACTGAACCAAGAAATCATGGGATTGCTAGTGTACAGCTGACAACCATGCCAACAGCAAAATTAATTGTTTGTAACCAAGAGAAATGGATAAATAATCACAGAAGCCATGCAGTCAGTGTCGAATTTATCATTATTGATTTAAATTACAAGATTTCTAAAACTACACCGCAATTTGACAGCCAACGTTTATGGAAAACTCTGTGATTACAATAAAAGAACTATACTAAATGATCATGTTAGATCATGTTAATAATACACATATGATCATATTGTCTAAATCATTTAGTGCAGTTGTTAGGCTTTGTGATCTTTTGTTTAACAGTTTATCTGGTCGCCTTGTCATTGTTCATTCAAGTGTAATTATTCTTCTTGTACTGTTGTACAGTTATGGTTACAGACTCTCTCTCCACCTCCCCACACTCGTATTTAGAGTTCATTTGCCAAAAAGAGACACACACACAATAAACAAAGTTAAAGATGAATCTAACTGATAACTTTAACCACGATAACCACGATCTGATATTGTAACAGCCCAAAAAAGATATGAAATATTCTTGCACAATATTACAAGCTCCATGCCAAACCTGAGGATGCATGGTTGTTACATGCAGAATTACCTGCACTTGTTAATACGAGTGTGGAACTGTGCTGTGACATTAAAGACATTTGCGTCCCTGTGAGGAACTGACAGAGCTCCAACAACACAGTTTTGCTCCGGGGCCTCCTAACAGGTTACTTCACTCATATGCTTAGTTACCATGAAAATTCAGTGGCCTTCTATTGTTGTTTGATCATGTGACCATCCATCCTGCTAAAACTTCTCAGGGCGTGGATGGCAGGAGCCTATATCAGAATGCACTGGGAGACGCGGGGTACACCAGAGACACACATTTACTTACACCTATCAACAAATGAGTTAACCAACCCAGCATGTCTTTGGAACGTGGGAGGAGAACAGCCACAACCTCAGCTGCTTAAAACCTTCTTGTTACATTGATCCCCCCTCTTCTGATTACATGGTATTTTTTCCAAACTTGTAAATAAAGAATAAATGTGAATGAAGAGTGATGATTCAGTACAGAGAGGAAACGGGTCAAGTGGGCCATATACTGTCACCATTATTCATTCCAACAGTATAATGCCTACATAATGGTTGAGGTTGGTCAACTAATGTTTGGTTAAGGTTAGGCTTGAGTATCAGGAGTCGCGTTAACCGAATATTTTCTGTCATTGACTGAATTTTTCTTAACAGTGACGGAAAATCTGGAGGACGACTGTCATTTTGACATTAGAACAATGAGGGTAATGTCAAGTGCTTCCCATGCAACACTGTCAATAAGCACATGTAGAGCAGCTGTACATCATGGAGGAAACAATTGCCATCATCGCTGACCTTGAGACTCCGCACGTTGAGGAGCTACAGACTGGAGGCCTCGGAGTGGTGTGCAACTGAGTCATACTGTTAATTTAATAACTGTCTAATTCTGTAAAATTGCATTGTTCATATTTGCCTGTTTGAGCACAATGGTTTTAGTGTCCTATGCTGTCACTGCAGGAAAGAAATGAATCATTCATGTAAGTAAGTATGTTCTATATATTAAATGTTATTGTGATCGAGTACTTTTTGAAAGCTAAATACTATGTCTCATTCTCATTATAATGACAGGTAATAATAGATTATGATGGAATTTTTACAACCCGGACAACAAGAAACTCTAATGCAACCTCTGTTCAGAATTGTCTGATTTTAATACAATTCCTACTGATAGTGGCCCCAGCTATCACCACTTGACACCTTAACCATATGGAAAGAAGTAAAGTTCTGCCTATTTATTATATGATCATTTCATCAAATGGGAGTGAGCTCTGAGCAGAAGCTATGATGGTCAGGGCCAGGTGGTGTACTTTCCCCTCATTCAAACACATACTGTAGTATCATAAGCTGCTCCACAGATTAATATTACAGTATACAGTACAGCTCATCATGCAGCATGATAAAAATAGGCTAAACACACAGCTCTGCCCTGCAACTCTGCTCTAAGAAAACCTGAGTGACAGGTGATCAACAGTCCATAATCAGTCCGTGTCCGTTCATCTTCTTTGATTGAGATTGCAAAAATTATTAAGAATAATACAGAAGCAACTCACAACGTAATATAATCTGCAACCTCAAAAATCATGAGACATGACAGAGCCGTCTCAATAGCTGCTACTTTCTGTTTGGCTGGGCTGCAGGCCAGCCCGTAAGACACAGTTGTCTGTCATCAAGTAGCAGAGTGAAGTTACAGGATTGGTCCGGCCGAGGGTTGGTGCTTCCCCATTGGCAGTTGCCCACTTAAAATTCATTGCCGTGAACAGTTATGACAACATCAGGGAGCGTTTGTTTACACCAAAACTATTTTCTCTGACATCCTCAGGGTGTATTTACAGGGGATTCACTTCATTGCGGAATATTTTGATGTCCTTCTAAAGTCTTCTGAATTCATCAACCATTTTCTCTATCCAGACCATTTTGTCTACCTGCCCAGTCTAAGTGAAATGCTTCATTAGACTGACCCGACCAACCAGGAGGCCCGCACCCCGTTTAGTTAGTTCTGTGGCTCATAACATTGTAAATGTTTCAACTTTCGTCAATATGGACATGTTATAAATGGTTAGATTCTCCTAAATTCAGTCCTTCACTTTATTTTACAGACACCATGAGCATCAAAGAATAATTCATTCAGATTAACTGGCTTGGTAAACAAAAGAGATGAAAAAAAGTGGTGACTCCTTATCTCTGAAGCGGGCATAGAGACAGACGGACACGAAAACAACATTACAATCGCCATGTCTTTAGCAGAGGTAATAACTAATAATGTTGCTGCCTGTACCTGGATATCCACCGCCCCTCTGAAAACTCTGCGACGTCTTTTGTGGGACGGCTGGTGGTGCAGGAGAAATGCATCTTCTTTTTTTTTTGCTCAGACTCTGTAACTTTCAGGGTGTGTTGTTTCTTTGAAATGTTTGAAGAGGTTACTGGTGTTGCTGCTATGTGTTTTGCAGGTGAAAAGCACTTCACCACGCTACCTTTTGTACAGAATTTTGGAAATTATGCGACCACCAATGTTTTGTGTCTAATTTAATTATCAATATCTAAAGAAAGTTTAGGGTATGGGATGGAAATTAATATTTAAATGAACAGCTGGTAAAATAAACTATATTGTATATATACAGTGTATGTTGGTTGCTGTGGATGTACAGGTCTTCCCTATACTTGATTCTTCACAATTGCATTTATAGTAACAATTTAGATGTGATTATAAAGACTCTGAGAGTCTAGAAATGATTATGTAATTTGACATTGCTTTGAATTTTACTCTGTACGACGGTACAAACCCTGGTACTGTTTAATGCTATTCTTTCCTGATGTCCTTCTTGGTTTATGGTTTATTGCAATACACTGAATAATAAATAAAAGCTACAGTTTATTATAACTGAGTTGTCACTTGCCTCATTATAAGTTATCCGTTCAGTCAAGCACAGAGCAAAATAGGAGAGAAAACAGCTCTCCATGCGCCGAGAGGCATGATGGAGAACATAGTTAAACCAGCGCCAATCACTCTTACAGAACGCTAAATACAAGACATCTACATATAGAAACAGATGAAAGAGTTATAACAGTTATAATTACAATTCAAATATGTTCGCTTTCAATATCCAAAGATATGAGTAGAAAATATTCTTCTTGCAGCTGCATTTAACTTTTTTTTGACTCAAACATAGTCATGCCACCTACCTCCCAACACTTTAACCACAAATAGTACTGGGACCTACAGAAAACTGCACATGAGCACTTAACATCCAAATATTTACATTAGAGACACCCCTGGAACAAATTAGCCATATTTTGGCACATTGACCAAGAGAGAGATTAATTCTGTGTCAGTCTTTGAAGATAAAACCTATTTTAGCCAGAGTTTCTGTCTCAGTGTGTTTCTTGTCCCTGTTATGAAAAATGAAAGTAGCAGTGGAGTCTACAGGGCTTTGACTAGCTCCCGCAGTGAGTTTAAATGAAATGTAAAGTTTCTTAAAACTCAAATCATAGCAGGGATATACTCATACTGTGTTCTCTGCTGTCAACTACTGATAACTCGTCCATTCTTCCCTGCTGGAGAACACAGTCGGTGCAGAGACTGATTGAGCAGATGTCATATGAACTAAATCTACTGTTCTCCTGGGGAAAGACAACATGCTTCAGTGGATTTATGCTTTACTAAAAGTTATGCTTCAGTGGATTCACAGTCTTGGCGTCTTGTTGGGAAAAGTGCCCTGAAGTACTTGAGTATTTTACCTTTGGCAAAATGTAATGCTCACCAGAAGCAGGATGTGGTGTGACTCAAGTTGGGTGGTTTATAATTCTTTTCCTCTAATTGACTCTGTACAGCAACATACCATTAAAACTGGGCCTCATGCAAGAGTCACACGTATGGACAGATCTAATTTAATAAACTTGTCACATTCATCAATGAGTCATCAGTTAATATTCATTTTAATCAAATCTTGGATGCCACAATGATTAAAGGTCTAGTAGCATGTGAAAAAGGTGACAGGACCTCTCTAGACACAGTGTTTGGTTTGTCCATTCTGGGCTACTGTAGAAAGATGTTGTTGCAACACAGTGGACTCTGTGGGAGAGGACTCACTCCCTCTATTCATATGACAGGCTCATTCTAAGGTAACAAAAATACCACTTGGTTTCAGTAGATTAAACAATAACAAAACCATAATTATGAATATTGGATTTCATTTCTGCCAATAGATCCCCCTAAATCCTGCAGAAATTTTCCAAACCACTCTTCATGTCAGCATAAATTACATCCACCACAAAGCTGGTTTGCGTTCGGTGAAGAACACCAGGAGTTGAATTTTCATCAAAACAAAATTATGACTGATGTTTTAACTGCAGGCCAAATTAATCAGTGCACATGAGGTCAGATTGCCTCCTAAGGTACCATATGTACCAGTGCTCATTCCATATAAAACACACTGAGGCTACATTACATCACTTCCGGCAAACTTTACAGGGAAGAATGAAAAACAGTGTCACTGATCTGTTTTAACTAAATATTCTCTGGTCAGAAACACAGAATCTGTCAACACATTAGAGTGTCGTTCACTACCAAGCCTGTTTGTAACCAGTGTTAAACATTACCAGCACTTCACCTGTCTCTCTGTGTGTGTGGATGGGCTTAGCAGAGTTGCTTATGACGTTGCAGAATGAATATAGGAAAACACTGGTAGTGGCACTCACACCATGTCAGTAGTTTCACAGGCAACAACAAAGAGGTTGACTTATGTTCAGGGACAGCACCACACAGAAGGCCCCCATAAATGCAAGTTATTGATTTCAAAGAAATGGATATTTGGCAATATTTTTGGAACTAAATAAAAATCTTTTTTGGCCTGGCGGCCTGCACAATTACAGGGGAAACACTGTAAGCATGCCTTTGTTGATTGTTGATTCCATGTTAAAAAAAACAAGACTAGGTGAAACCTAGTATATGGCTGGACCGCCATTATACTTAACAGGAAACCAAAATTTAGACTTTGATACCAATACCCAGTTTAGTATCACGATACTCGATACCAAAACGATACTTGAGATTGAAATGATACTAGT